>JASSUY010014058.1:0-38897 GCA_032466535.1 Forpus xanthops
TTGCCCAGGGAAGTTGTGAATGCTCCATCGCTGGCAGTGTTCAAGGCCGGGTTGGACATAGCCTTGGGTGGCATGGTCTAGTGTGAGGTGTCCCTGCACATGGTAGGGGAGTTGGAAGTAGATGATCTTAATGTTCTTTCCAACCCTAACTATTCTATGATCCTATCAGCACCTGGTGTAAATAGACATTCATGGTTCACCTGGACATGACATAATGCCTCACTGACTAGGAAACACTGACTTAGACAGGTCAGCCTGAATGATAAAACCCATTCTTACAGGGATTTAGAGATATTTTGAGTCTAGGCTTTATTTAATCTTATTACAGTATAAGAAAAATGTCTAACCATGGCCTTCACTGGCAATACCAGTTTAGGGTATTCCTGCTCCTATGCCACTGGACTGGGGGCATTGTACTCTTATGAGATATTATCTTGGAGCTTACAAGGACCCCAACCACTCACAAAACAGTTTTACAAGCTGCTTTCAAGCTATGCAGCTTCACAACCTCAAACTGCTTCACAGCCCTTCTAATGCAACTAAAAGGATGCTGCACTGTGGCACCAAGAGAAACATGGTGTTGCTGCAGCCAATGCCGGGTTGAACTGTAACCTTGCAACAAAACACATTCAGATGTGGTCTCAAGAGCATTTATGAGTCTAGAGAAAATCCAACTCAGCAAGACAGTCACATTAACACAGAGATTAACTCTGGCACGATATATTCTACAAAGAAGGGTATCTGTCTACTCCTATCTATTACTGACATCAAAATATCTGAGCTGGCTCTTGGGTCATGAATGTCTCCCATACACAGAAAAGAAGTGTATTACACACAGAAAATAATTAAGAACCAATTCAATAATAAAATATATCAATATAAATGATGATTTTACTTCAGGGCCATTCCTGATACATAATACTGGAGCTAAAGGGAATACTGAGAGAACAGAGAGACAGAGACAGCAGAATTACAGAACTCCACTGTCTGTGACAGCATAACTGTTACACACATTTACAGACTTACAGGTAACTCCGTATCATTACGGAGGTATAGTTTCCAGTTTATTGGATAATAATAAAAAATTCACAGGGCCAAGAGGAAATATGCAAAAACCTTGTGCAACTCATCTCAATTGACTCTGAAAATTAAGCTCCAAATCTGTATTCACATTCTTGAAATCAGTAATAAGCAGATGAGACCCAATTCAACTTTAATGCATTTTGATATGTGACAGTTTAGACAGTCTAGTGACAATCCAACAGTGAAAACTGTAAATCAAAGGAGGGAATAGTTAAATTGAGTCTCACTGTCTTCTCTTTGAAGTTTCATGTACTTCTAATTTGGAGTTCATGATCTTAAAGGTCTTTTCCAACCTAGTCAATTCTAATTTAGCATTTCAATTACATAGCTAGCAATGGGACTTTCTAGTAATAAAAAAAATTCATTTCCAATCAAATTTCAAGATCAATGTGCCTAAGGCTTGCAACACTGAAAACCTGCATGTTTCATGGGGTGTACTATAGAAATTAAATGTCTATTGGAGGTTTTCTCTTTAAGGAGACATTAAAGGAAATTAAATGTTCTAAAAGGACATGGGTTATCTAATGATAACCAGATAGACAGTATCTTGAATTACCCTCACATAGGCTCTTTAAATAAAACCAGCCATCTAAAAAGAAGCAGTTTACAGCTCTTCACAGCATTAGCCTAAGCTGCCATTCCAGCCATTATGCTTGCATTGGTGCTTCAGATGGAATGGGGCTTTCTCACATCACTGGAAGCAGGATGATGTAGCATAACTGTATGGGTATTATGGGCGTCAAGACAAAATGAAATGCAAAACACTGCAACTTGAAACAGACAAGCTCATTGATGTCAAACTTCACTGAAAAATAATATTAACAGAGCCCTTCACCAGTATTAAGGCTTTGAAGCACACTGCATCAACAAATTAATTCCTGACTAACTCAATGTTAATGTTAAGATAACGTGTGGGGTAGCTGTGGAGAAACAGACCACAGGGAAGATTTTTGCTTAAAAAAACTATAAAAATAATAAAATTTAACCCAACTTAGGCAGTAACTTTTCCTAGGGTTGTTCTATGCAGGTGAATAACCTGATGCTCAGCCTCACAAAATACTGGCCTAACGCACACACCTGAAAGATTGGCTTGGGTTAGGCATGTGAATCTAAGTATAGCAGCTCAATTTATGCTGTTATCATCATGGAAATCTGAAATACTCTCCTCCTGTCAAGTTATAATTTGATCCACGATTGGAGTATTTCCAGGTTTGTTACATACACATTGGTGCAAGAACTCTTCGGTCACCTTCATGTAAGAAAACTTATTTCCTTCAGTATGGATGAAGATTTCTGGTATGATTTTCGTAACACACTCATAATCACAATTGCCAAATTTTTTCCTCCCCAAATGTTTAATTTTTGCTGATGTTGTGTGATGCACTGATTATTTACAACACTGGCCAACCTGTTTATGTGAAATTCAATGTAAATAGAAAGACCTTGATGCAGCACACTACATAGAAAGTGCTCCACACAACACAGCAGGCCTGGCTTGGAGAGTCCTGCTCATTCAGTTCCGACTAACATCATTGCACGATCAACAGATTCGGTGCCTACCTGCGCAAAGTGGGAGAGGCCACATCAGGGTACTTGGCTCCTTGTTGGTGAGTACTTTGAGCTCCACTAGAAGCAGTCTGTGATGCAGGATTCACTTTAACAGAATTACATGAGGCCACGCTTTCGTTGTCAGACGAAATCCCTTTCTCTTTATCAGTCTGATTGACTAATCCTGGCAGAGAGTTTCCAAGGATTACCTTGGCAGGCTCTCTCATTTTTGGGACAGGCAACCCAGCTGACTTGCTGCTTATATTGGAGTCTATGCTACTTGTGCTAGATCTATTCCCAGCTCCACTTCTGCTACTGGACTTACTGGGCCGGGGTAAACTACGATACTGAAGATTAGTTCGGGCACTAATTGCTAAGTAGCCATCATCCTGGTTCTGGGAGCCATCCACACTAGTCTTCCGACCAGTGGTCCTACCCATGAGTCCAGATGACTTTGGAATTTTTCCCAGGGTAGCTGACCTACTGGTGATAGTTGCCCCACTGGCAGTGATTATAGTCATGCCTAAGGCTGACCCACTCTGTTTCTTAAATCCAAATGCATTAGCATTAGCAGCAGTTGTTCTAGTGTTACTCGTGGGAAGCTTTTTGGATTCATCACCACTGCTGCGTCCTGCATCTGATGGGGAACGCTTAACATGTCCAGCTTTAGGAGATAGTCTACCCTTTTCTGATACCTTGGCGTCATCAGTTTTCCCTACAAAAATAGAAAAAGAATTCTAATATTTAATGACTTGAAAAACATCAAGCAAATGATGAAACTCAAAGCAGCATGAAAAGCAAAAGCGTGCTAGCCACCAAAGTGCAGTTAGAAGTTATGATCTAGTCTGCACTGAACTTAGATGCCACTCTTGTGAGTTATACATGCAGACTTGCCAGAGACAGCGTGTGGTGTGTTTGCCCTCCAGAATATGAAAAGCAGAACAGTGTTATGTCATAGTAACAGGTAAGAAAAAATGTTTCCTTCTGTAGCTACCATAGAGCAATCCTCTTTAATCATTAGAAAGAAGCAGTGTTAGGCCATTAGTATAATTTTCCTACAAGGCATTGTTCAAGGAATTATCTAACTTCAACTTTTTAATATACAATTGTGTGCATGACCGAATGAGGCGAGATCTTAACTTATATTACTTGATTATGCAAATTCAATCAATTTTCATTCACACATCTGCAAAAGCTAAAATCACTGTACATTTCCAAGAAAAGCCAGAACTAAATAGTGTTTAGTATAAATTAACATGCTGCTTTAGTACAGGGAAAAACAAAATCTCCTTAACCACACATACTGCATGTTCCTACAGATAATCTTGACTTCAAAAGCTGAACTTATACTACCTATTCTGCATATGGCAATACTGTGCCCAATAAATAGCTCAGCTTAAGACTATAGTTGTCATAAAAAACAACTTCCATGGTGTATTAATCAAAAATATGCATTTTCAAATGAACAGAAATAGAAATGTGGATATACGAGATGCTACAGAGGTTAAAACAATAACTAAAAATAAAGACAGCACTACCTGAAGTTCAGGTTCTGCCTCTGGAAAGTATTTAAACTGTTCTCATACTGAACATATTTTTTGGCTTGTTTCTATCTTACACCTTTTCTCACCTGTTCCAGGTGTCTTTAGCGCGCCTGAGGTGGTTGAAGTTTTAGTCCTTGGTGTGGTAATGCCAACTTGAGCTGACATGCCCCGTCGCCAGGAGCCCGTCTGTGAAATAACAGTGTTCTTCCTACCAGAAGTGCTTTTATCAGATTCATCTGACACATCAGAGGGATTCCGCCTCCATTTAGATCCTGGCTCCATTTTTATGCCG
Source organism: Forpus xanthops (assembly GCA_032466535.1). Lineage (NCBI taxonomy): Eukaryota > Metazoa > Chordata > Aves > Psittaciformes > Psittacidae > Forpus > Forpus xanthops. The sequence goes on from JASSUY010014058.1 coordinate 4,468, forward strand.
CTATCAGATCCTCCATCTGATTTCTTGACTTCATCACTGGACCATAAGGAATTCCGCTCAACCTGGGAATGCTTTTCTGCATCAGTCTAGGACAGATAAGGAATTGCAAATACAACCTTCAGAACAAGCCCTTCTTTTAAGAAGCTTCATAAATGAGAATTATCAAATGATTCATCAACTCAGCAGTCATTTCTAAGTACCAACAAACATAGCATACCTTTGATACAGAAATGTCACACAAAGAAATGACGTATCTTTTAACATGCCAGTGAAAAAATATAAAAAACCCATAACAGCCATGCCCCTTAGAATAAATAAAAAAAAAAGAAAAAATCCACTTGACTTGTAAAGGACACATTCAGCTCTATGACATTTATAATCCTACATCTCAAATTTCTCACTAACCCTTCTACTGCAATGCCAAAAAAACCTTTCAAACCTGTGCAGCCAGCTTCCCTTTGTTCTTGCTGCCTTCCTATCTCTTGTCGAGCAATCTGATCTCCAGAGTATGAGGAGGCAGCTTTTTAAACAGATTTGAAGATATGGAATGCTATTCACTCTAATGTAATGTAGTAGAAGGACACCCACGAGCTGAAGAAAGGTGAATCCCCAACAACTTTCTAGCAACATACAAGAGTGACTTAAAGAGGCATGTTACTGCAGTTTTTAATTCGTGTTCAACTCTTACACACTGTTTACCCTGTTCTGCACAGACCGCACTACAAAGAATTTAGCAAAGCTCAATGTCAAATACAGAATTTTTTCATTAGCAAGCTTTTGCCTAGTTCTCGCAAACGGTTAAATCTATTAGCCCATATATATTTGTAATGCATTCCACATACACTGTCATTTTCTATTCCTAACAATTATTCCTGTAGAATTCTGCTTCTCCTGTCAAATGATGTTGATTAACATGGGCAAATTTTGTAGTACCACAACCAACTATTTTGTGACCAGGCACAAATAATAAATATCCTCACATCTGACCATCAACCACACAACCACCTCGGCCCTCAAAAGACAGTTGAAATGTTCTCCAAACACTGCAATACTATGAAAGACTGACAATTCAACACTTGATCATGAAGCTCTCAAGTAAGAGGTAGCAAATTCTGGAAATATGCTGGAGTGCCATCTGTTCCCTACAGCGTCAGCAGAAGATGAATGTACAGTGGCCAAATGGTAGCAACACTCATAAGGAAATTATTTTAAATAGCCCAAAGCATTATAAAGCGCACAACCTTTTCCTCCTTTTGGATAATCAGAAAAACACAGGAAAGGATGCGTGATCATTTACCATGCTTTCAGAAAAATTCTCTATTTTATTCTTTAAGTTCCTTAAGTTTCAGAGTCTCAAGCTTATGACTCTTCCTACCAGATGACACCATTAACATGGAAGAACCTAGGTGAAATGTGGCTTAATTTCTTCTGCTTTTTACTGTAATTATCTTTTTTTTTTTTAAAAGCCTGAAAAACTAGTTTAGCAATCAGTATGTGAAAGCTGACACCACACATCACAATGGTCTTTTTTATCCACATGAAATAGCAAGGGCCTGGATTATTAGTCGGCACATGGAGTCATTACACTATCGACCATTTGCTGATTTATGGATTTAGATACTATTAGTTTGTGTTTTCCTCTCCATTCAGAGTGAGCAACACAGCATAGTTTGAATAAAACACTGCTTTCTAACCTCCTTCTTTTAATGGCTGCATGGTTTGGGGATGATTACCTTTCCAGTTACGACCATTGGCAGGTATGCAATAAATTCACAGTGTGAATTTTTTGATGTCCTTTGTTCCTCTAAAATCATCATTTCATACAAATATCTCCTAGATTTATGTATCATACAATCCCAGACTGGTTTGGGCTGGAAGGGACCTTAAAGCTTATTGAGTTCCAACCCCTGCCACAGGCAGGGACACCTTGCAGTAGATCATGTTGCCCCAAGCCCTGTCCAGCCTGGCCCCGAACGCTACCAGGCATAGAGCAGCCAGTTTCCCTGGGCAACCTGTGCCAGCGCCTCACAACCCTCACAGGGAAGAACTTCTGTGTAAGATTTCATCTCAGTCTGCCCTCTGTCAGGTTAAAGCCATTCCCTCATGTCACTATATTCCTTTTTACAAAGTCCTTCTCCAGATTTCTTGTAGGTCCAAGAGAGTATAAGCAAGAAGAAACAACCAACCAACAAAATCACTCCTCACATAGTCTCATTAGTATCCTGCTTCAAGTACCTTGTCTGGAATTACGTATTTACACTGTTAGTTTTTGAGAGCAAGAAGTACACCTACTTGCTAATTCCAGGGCAATTCTAGTTTTGGTTGAGTGAAATATTCCCATACCTTCTATTTCCCCACCTCTGCACCTGTAAGAATAGTACAGTCTCAACAGAGAGAGCAGCATTAGAAGAAGTCCTCTATCTTTGCTCACTTCCATTTCGTTTCACTACTATACCCACAGCCAAAGTTTTTCTGTAGCCTTTGAAATGCTGCACACCTACCCTTGAAGCCCTCTGGCCAGAGATGTTTCTGTTTCATGGTAAACACTGAACAGCACAGAAACATGACTAAGGAATCAAAACCAAAACACAGTGAAACCTGGCTTGGGGATTGCAGCTGAAACTCCACCTCCTGAAAGGGCAAAAGTGGGTATATTATTTGCTGGAGGTCATGGCAAGACACAGCAAGCATGAACTGGGAGCAAAGCCTGCATCCGACTCAGCTGGGAGCAGTGGTAACCACCAGGATTTCTCTGTTTCTCCCTACAGTTCTACAAATCCAATTATGAAGCTGTGAAAAGACCAAGTCCACCTCTGCTCCAACAGAACTGACAAGCTGTTCCGATATAACAGCTTAAAGATGCTGCTGCTTTCAATTTGAAGGAATTGTTTCCATCTTTGGATCTTTTTAACATTAATAAACTCATTCATGTACTTGATCTGTTCCTCTCTCCCATCTTATTTCAGTGATACAAGTTATTTTCAAATGCCCATGACATCTTAGTTTCTTATTAAAATGTATGTATGATGTGATTTTAGAGGCATATTACATGCAGTGCTGTGTAAAATGTACCTTATCTATGTACAATGCAAGAGAAAAATGTTAGGGCCCCAAACGTCATATATCTACATTAAGTGCTTTGGTGCTTGACATAATCAGAGCAAGACAAGGGAACACTCTAAGGCAAATCCTGGTTCTTATCACTAGCTTCTTCAGAACCAACTTGTGAACATCTTCACAGCACTGCTACAAAGAGGCTACAATTATGAATGTCTATAAACATGGAATTAATATATCGAAGTCCTGCTTCTCAAAGATGGAGAAACTACAGCTTCTGGAGTATGAGCAACTCAGCAGCTCTGAAAATTACTTCCTTAGCAGAAACTTTTCCCCTACTACAACCACGTATTTTTCCTCTGCAGAGATGGTTCTGTGTTTCTGATTTTATCAGCAGACACTGACATGTTAGGGCTCTCTTCCTTTGATGTTGCTGTGTTATTTGTCTGGACTCACAGTTAAATATATATTAGCCTCAAGCTCCCTCTTTAATTTTCTGAAATCATCTGAAAAAGACGCGCTAGAATCTCAGCAGCTTAAAAGTGCCTCCTATTTAGGAGAACCAAAGCGGTCGATAGCCTGAGCAGGCAAGTCCCCATCCCTCTGGAGGTGTCTGTCAATCCTTTGTGGCTTACCACCCAGGGGAACATAAACCTGGGCAAGGGCCATTATACAGTATCCAGGTAAGACACAAAAGACATATTTACAGCATTCACTGTGTCACGAGATCTCCTTTGTGCAGCACAAAATCAATCCTGTAACCTATGAATGGTTCCATCACTCCAAGCTATTTTCATTCCCCTGGTTGACAAGATTAGAATATTCTGCTCTAATGAAAACTAAGCATTTTATGGACAATAACTTGCAGATGATACTAATACCTAGGATAAAAACTGTCAGTAACAAAACCTGAAGCAGGTCACAGACACGTGAAAAACCTGCAAACAACTTGCATGCTTTAGCTCCCAGCTTCCTCTCCTAATGACTAAGGCCTACTGTCTGTACAAGCTTCAGGTGCTTTTCTTCTTGTGCATGTCTGCGCTCTCTTAGGTGCTGTAATATATGTGGAGGAGAAAGAGGAGATCGTCAACACAGATTTTGATCTTTCAGAGGTGCTTCCAAGAATCCAATCCACCAGAAGATAAAAGCCAAATGAGTTCCTATTTTTTTCCTTAGGTTTAGTCATATTTCCCTTTTTGTCCTTTTCTCCCCAATAGTACTATGATGTTAAGATGGCAACAACTGTCAAAAAATACTTCTAGCTGCCTATGTTACTCCCTGTGCTACATAGTGAAAACACACTTGATAGATCTTAACTCCTCTCAGCTTGTACGGGACTTGTAGCAGCAGTTTTGAGCATACACACAATCCTTGATACACAACCAGAGGCTAACTGGAAGCATTTAATGTAGGCTCAAACATTCACCTTGTGGCAAGGGAACAAAGACTAATATGTGCTTGTACCACAGTCCTGGAGTCAGAGTAACATTCCACAGCAACCTCACATCTACATTAAAACTAAGATCAGATTTAGGATCCAGTCATGAAAAAGAGAGGGAAGAAACAGAGAAGGTCATACCTACATCCCTCTTCCCTATCTGCTGCAATGCCATGTCACAGCATCCCGGTTGCTCTGACACACAAAACCTTGATCAGGTGGGTTTACAAAGAACAAAGCTGGACAACCTAGACCTACATTTTTCCAAACAAAATTCCATATACTTGGGAGAAAAAAAGCAGCTTCTATTACTGCAAATCTCTGCATTCTGCAATCTTATTGATGAATGAAAAGTCACTGAATATCTTCACTTGTTTCACCCTCGTTGGACATCTGGTGTCTGAACATAAAATGTACACGTGCGCTGCTCATGGATGTAAAATTTATCTTCATATGAAATGCTGCCAAAAATAGAAAGCCTGTGATACCACGAAGCCCTGGAAGTTTAAAATGATCTATCTTGTTTGCCTGGCATGCTTTCATTTCCAATGGAAGTGTAAATAATTTTTAAGCGCTCATGTTTCACGTTGACTTAATTAAATTCTCTTTAAGAGAAAGCATAATACTTTTTCCAAATCTAAAGAAAAATAATATAATCCATCTACTGATGCCTATTTTCTGTACAGCACAGCTGCTGGGAAGGCAGAAGCCATCTGTTGCCACACCACAGCAGCAGTGATGCCATGGATCCTACTCACAGAAGAAATACTTCTAAATGCCACATATGATAAGGTGGTTATTATTTTTTAGCATTGCCTTTGCAGTGCTACTGTCTGTACTGAATGCTGTGTGCTCAAGTCCATCCAACTTAAAACAGTTACACCTATTCTACAGAGAAGTAAGTATCAATGTTACCTGCGTAAAACAGAAATCTTACCTGTGCATCTAAGTTTTTGCGGGAGGAGGCAGGTGTGTTGGCATAGGAGCTGATAGAGGAGCTTGTGTTAATGTCATCAGTGCTGAGATTATCTATGGTGTCACTGATCCCACTGCTGACAGAGCTGCTGTCATCCCAGCTGGAGAAAAGCACAACAAAGGTAAAAAAAATAGGGTTAAAAGACAGAAGCATCATTCAACAGGAGAAGTATTATTTCTACAAACTTTATCCCACTTGCAGTTACCAACTGAAAACAATCTCTCATTTTCCTAACTTACCTTCTTTGCACTTCCAACTCTAAATCCACGCAGTTCAGTAACTACGGCATTGCCACAAAGCCTAATGTATGCTATCTATTCAGCCAAGAGCACCAATGATACAACTCTTCCTGACTCAACTGGAAGTTTGCATGAGTAAACAGATTTTCAAGTGATCCTCAAAATTTACGCCTGCAGTGCTACAGCAGGGCAAGGTGGTGCTAACAAGTGACCTTCAGGTAGGCATAGCACAGATTTGTTAAGCCCTAATGCAGAGAGGGAACTTAAATGCAAGGAAAAAAATTCATCCTGAAGCAATCTTTTGTTAAACTAACCTGGGCAACAACCTGGATCTACCATCACAGCATCACTGGTCTCAGAAGACTTTAGTAATTGAAAGCTTAGTTCCTCAGATGGTACATAACCCTCCTGAGCTACACAACACATCCTTTTCAAGGAGATCTGTTAACGTCTTGCTATTCAGGACTACCCTCTTCCAGAGTGATAGTATCAACATTTTTCAGTTAAGTGAGAAACATGTAACTGAAATTTAGGACACAGAGAATACCAACATAAAACATGTATGCCTAACACTCACTATGTGAGCGTTACAACAGACAGAAACAAAATGATCTAAAAGTCAAGCCAGATGTTCCACTCCGAAAATGCTCTCAAAAAGAAACTGCTGAAGGAAAAGATTTATAAACTGGCTTACAAGTGCTCCATCTCAGAGAACAATAAAGCTGGGATTGGCAGTACCTCCGCGAAGATATTTCAGTCCACTGATGGATAACTACTACTGGGAACGCATAAACACATATTTCATAGATCATTTGTGAAAGCTAGAGCGGTAAACTGACAGCTTTCTAGCTATTTATCACCACAGCCTCCGATTTTGGAAGCTCCAGACTGTCTTCCCCTTTACATTTCTGTCTGCTTTCCAAACTTGCAACCAAGAGACTGAAGTGAGATTTTTGACAGTGAAAGCTATTCACAAGCTGATACACGCATTTTAATATATGTATTTAAAATTTAACTGCATGTTGTCTAATCAAATTCTGTAAAGAAAGGCTATCTGTCTGGTTTCTTGAATTTTATTCATAGCTTCACCACTGACTTACTATATAGCCTTACGATAACCTTTGGCAACTCTGAAAGAACTTTGGTCTCACTACAAACCAGGTACCTGTATGGGTTCCAACGATGCTTTCATTATTTTTAATTGCTTTTTGATTACTTGGGTGTATTTCGTTGACCCACATCTATGTGAGGCCTTTCAGGGACCTAAGCACAGCTTAACCAGCAGCACAGCTGGCTGAACTGCCTGCAGAAAGGGTTATTGCTTGAAGTTGCTCTTTGCTACTGCTTTGCTCCCAGTTACAGTCCACAACAATCTGCCAGCAGAGTCTTTTGTGCCAGGTCTCCCATATCACTGCAGACAAGGCCAGCTGGGAAGCTCAGATCAACAGCTTCAGCAAGAAGGATTGATTTTGCCTTCAGGAAATCTGGGAGTGCTCAGCCAGGATGCTCTGCTGGCAGAGGACAGGGATCGGGATGGACAGGGACTGACACTGAGACATCAGCCTTGAGGTAAAAACCAGCCAGCCAGATTTGACAGACATAACAGTTTTATTTGATACTTTCCAAAATCTTCCACAGCATAGAATCACAGACTTGAATGGGTGGGAAGGGACCTTAAAGATCATCCAGCTCCCCTGCCATGGGCAGGAACACCTTCCATTAGCCCAGGCTACACCAAGCCTCATCCAACCTGACCTTGAACACTGCCAGGGATGGGGCGTAACTGAATGAAAGATGTGCTGACCATACAAAAAGATCCATGGAATCTAAAGAGAAAATCCTATTTCCCTCTCTCCCCCCAGTGCCTAGTGTGGAAAAACTGAAAACTTGGAAAAGAACTGGAAGACTTCTTTGAAGTACCTTTTTTTTTTTCTTGTTTGTTTTTCCTTAACAGTAGGCAATTACATATTATAATACAAAATGTTAAAGTCCTATTACTTATAAATTTCAGATTTTAAAAACAGGCCCTATTAACTGATATTTACAGCTATTTCAAACACAAAGCTATTGCAATTCTTAGAGTTTGTAAATGCATCAATAGTTACGAAACGATTATTAAAATAACTGCATAAAAGAATAGCTTATGTAACTATAGCTACAAAAGAATCCTAATAACAATATCACCAATGCTGATGTTTTCCATGTTTAACAGTTTAATTTCCTTCTACAGAAATAACTGCAATGGGAAAAAAAAAACTAAAACAAACAAGAAATAGACCTCTACAAAGCCCCCAAAGCAGAAAAAAAACCAAACCCAAAAAAACAAAAGCCAAACCCGAACAATAATGATAATCTGTGTGACTCATAGTTCTAGCTTGAATGTATAGAAACATTATGTTTACAACCATCCACCAGCCTATCAGAGGTCCCTGTTCATCAGCATCTAAAGAATGCAGCTACGGTTAATCGCAAGTAGTTTTACTGGCATCAACCAGCCCTGTTGACTTCAATTGGGCAATCTAAAGCATTATGGAAATACCTAAGTGCCCTTCTGACAAAGGCAGAAACATGCACCTGAATACACTGATGGTTGCAGCTTTCCTCTAAGTGCACCCTCAGCTTTAAGTCTTTCATGTTCAGACTGAAATCATGAACAACTCAAGCTTTGTGTTTTCAAGTTAACTCACCTGTTATTAAATTAAAACAGATTAGCTATTCTGAAGTCTTAAGGTAGATATTTAGCATTTTGGCAGCTAAGCAACACAGCTCTTGTAGGAATGCTGGTGACACCAAGTGATGATACTGATGCACACAGCTGTTATGACAAGGTAAGACACGAGGTGACATAAGCCGTTACTGATGCTGTCCTTTGGACTAACACTAGAGAAGGTTTTAATGCCAGTGAGATGCATGCAGAATTCAGTGAACTCTGTAAATCAGACGCCAATGCAATAAGCTTTATGAGCATACAACATATACTGCTAAAAAGTAATACAATTAAAGCACACAACTGCTATCAAGGATTCATTTTACACTAAAAGCTCTTAACATACAATAGTGTAGGACATGCCACCACAGGTCTGTATTTGCATGCGTTGGAACACTGCAGCTTTGCAAGAGGACAGCATCCATTAACACACTGAGGTCTCTCAATTTCATGTTGTTCTTCAAACAACACCAAGTCTTCCATATAAATTAGTTCACTTTTACCTTGATCCGGTGCCTTGATGGTTAAAGTCAAAAGCAATGAAGCAGAAAAGGGAATCTAACAGCTCTAATTAAGGTGTTCTTGGCTCCCAGCGCCAAGATAACATCTTTGCAATTTAGCTGGTGCAATTAATAATTTCTGATGTCAGCAGAAGTCTAACTCAACTATAACCTGAAGCTGAAATGTTTGGCCTTTCCTTTCTCTATTTGATCAATCACCCGAAACTTAACTTTGATTACTGAAAATTACAAAAAACCTCCAAACCCCTAAAAGTGTTACACATGAAAATACACAACCACCCACTTAAAATCCATCACTGCAGAACTCCCACAAAGCTGCCTCCTGCTCTCTATGGAACTAAGCACACTCCTCTCCCTCCCCATCTTAGCATGATCACCCTTTATTTAACTACAGCGCTACTACAGATAACCTGCATACAGCACCAGGTCAGCTACTCAAAGCTGCTCTTTGAAAGAAGGTTTGCAAAAGCAGTTAGGCTCAGGCTTGTATTTGTCCACAGTCTATCAGCACTTTTCTATTTTGCATAATCATCATCCATGGAATTGGCTGCTCTTTGTCAACTAGGACAGGAAAGCATTCTGTGTCAGCCCCCCTCTGCAAGAAAACTTCCCCCCTCACATGTCCAAAGCAAAGGAATCATTAAAACCCAACTAAATAAAGCTATTGTTAAAGGTTGAAAATGCACTCTTCTCTACAGATGGGTGTGGATTTTAACTTTGCTGGATCAACGCTCAAAACCAAAATTACAATGAACTGCTGAAAAATACATATGTCCAAGACAGGGCCTTGGGGCTTTACAGTATTTCAATGGGAAACATGGTAATTATCCACTTCTACCTAAAAGTTTAACTATGAGTTGATGGGAGAAGAACAACAACAAAAAGTCAAGGTGCAAAATAATGAAAACTTCACAGCATCTTCAAAAAAATAAAAGGAAAACAAAAAGCCAGATAAATGTAGATGTGCTATAACACGAGACACTAAGCACTGTGGTTTCCACTGTTTTCTTTTGGGATTCTCTATAACACTGACATCACTGTATTAGAAATCCAAAATCTATACACAGCCCATTGCATAGTTTCCTTTCAAGTTGTTCTGAAAGGTGCTAAATAGCCTTTTGCATAAGAAGGGGTGGAAATGTACTTTGAGAGAAACAAATTCAGTGTTTTACCCATCTTCCCAAAGTATTACCCATTACTCTCCAAATTATTACCCATCTTGCCCTCATCTTCAGTTACTCTCTTCTTATTACAGCTCATTCTAAAATAAACCACTTTTGTTTCTAACCCAAGGTGGATCCCAGGGTTACCTTGAAATTGTTACCTTGAAATACTCTGTAAAGCCAGACCATGAAAAGTGAAAAATAAACCAGGCAAAGCAAACAGAAAACATTTGCAGCTGTTTTTTTCTGAAGAAGAACCTAATCCTCTTAATGGCATTTTTTGGTGCAGAGTTAAAGCGCTTTAAGTGTGCTGTGAGCTATCCAGACCATTTCCATGATCAGTGACTATTTGGTTTACCACCACCAAGCAGAAATACAGATCACTGTTAAGCTCTGCTTAGAATTCAGCCAAGATGCGTTTTCAACATTTACACTTAAAATACCTATTTGTAAAAAAGAACTCACAGAAGAAAAGTATCAGTCAGTGCTGAGAAGGGCTGGGTAAGAAATGATCAGCAGAAGCTGGAAAACTGCAGATGCTCCTTTCATTTAATCTTTCTGTATCTGTGCTAACACAAAAATAACACTGCATTTTATTTTGTCTCCTAAAATCTGACCAGGAATTTCATGAAACCATTGTCAAAGTTGAAGTCAATACAGGTGAGGACACACACACATCGGAGCTGCTAAACCTTGCTTATCTCGGGGAGTTTACTATAAGAAACACTCCAAAGCTTCATGAAAGCAATCTGACTTTCTCCTAAAGCTCATCACCTCCTGCTCTAAAGCAGAAAAACAATGGCACCTTCTTCCCCTGCATACATTTTGATCAGAGACCCTTCAGTCTATCACTGCTGCAGCCACTAAATGCAGCAGCCAGCACAACTGTATTCAGTTGCAAAATACCTGACTGGTGGAACTTGTATTTTTGGCCATTGTTCACAACAGCGGTTCCTCTGACACTGCAGAGCCTCGGGAGAAGGCGAGGAACCACAGCAAGGCACTGCCTTTGACCCAAGTGCTGAACGAACACAAACTCCCAGCTAAGTTTGAAAAATTCAGTATAAAATGTTCCAACCAGTTACTAACCCATTCTCCGGGACTCACAACCTATGAACCTCCTTCAATAGCCTATCTGGAGACTTACTGTGTTCATAAAGCAGACTATAAACCAGAGCTACACCTGGTGCACAGGGCACCCCTGCAGCTTGCAGCACGGTCAACAGTCACGGGATTGATGAACTTCCCTGATTGCCCATGGGATTGATCCTCTTCCGTGATTGTTTCTGTGCTATTCGATTGACTCCCAATGACCTGCACCAGTGAAAGCTGGAGAGAAAATCCATTTCATCATATCACAAAAAGATCAGTGTTAAATCGTAGTTGTTATTATATCAAAAGAATTACCCTTTGTTTGTTATGCCTTTGTTTCCAAGACAGTAAGAGTGCAGAGGAAAGTCTTCTAATGAAGGTCAGAAATCCTTGTTTGTAAAGAAATCCTTTGTTATGTACAAAGCCCCTGAAGCTCTCGGGAAAATGCATCCCTGTAAAGTGTACAGCCTGCATGTGACTGCAATGGAATGAACAAATCCACAGAGGTCAAACCAAGGCTGCTGGGGATCCCTGGAGTGAAGAAACACCGAGGAGCTCCACGGCAAAGATCTATGTGTGGATCACCACTGCAGTATGCCTCCTCCTCCTCTTACCTCTCAGCCAGACCCCAGCCCAAACACCTCCCTCCTCTAGACAATGGAGAGTGATGCTAGAAACCTGCACAGTCCAGAGTTGGGTTTTCTCCTGTCTTTCTTACCAGTTGATACTTACTTCTTCCCCAAAAGCAGATACCTTCAGGATCACATCACATCTTTGCAGAAAGACACTATTTAATTTATAATATAAAGAAGGGGTAACACTTGTAAGCAACACAGACACAGTTTCTGACGCCCAGCTCCTTCCTGTATGCTCTCCTGCACTGGTGTAAGCTGGTGGGAGAGCTCAGCTGCTCACCACCACTTATTGGCACCTAGCAGCCTGAAGCTCCAAAACACAAGAGAAGCAGGCTTTAAACACCAAGAAGAATAAGAATAGGTTAGCCAAATTCTTATAGGACTGATGTAAGTAAAACGTGGAGGGAGAGGAATGAAGGGCATCACAGAAACAAAACTATGCAAGATCCATTTAAATTCCCTGCTGCTCAGTGTGCTTTTAAAGACTCTTGGGTTAGGACCCACTTGCCCCCAGCCAGGGCCACTTGCCCACCTTCTCTCCCAGCACAAATAGCCAACTGGGACCATTGTGCAGCCTCACCCAGGGAAAGGTGGCTATAAAACATAGCCCCAAAGCCAAAACCTCCAGCAGCTGGCAGCTAGAATATGGCTCCTTTGCTACCCAGTCTTGTTTTAATCCCTCCTGATACTTCAGTCACACACCGGTGATACACTAGTGACACCAATGTAAATCTGTTAAAGACTGCAGGCTGTAATCCCAGCAGAAAATGAAGTGATACATACACGCACAGAAGCATATATATATATGCATGAAGACCTGAAGCAATTCCCAGTCACTGCTGAAGTTATTCCTTTCTCAAAATAGACTGTAAAGCTTCTACATAAATTGATCAAGGCAAAAACCTGTGCACCAGCAAAGCAGATTTCACACATGAGAATGGCTGGTCTCTCACCCAGCAGCATGACCTGCACTGAAGCACATGGAGACAAAGATAATGCCGACACTTGCACACTCTTCTATCAGAAAAAAAGGGAGAAAACCACAAAATTTGTCTTTCTGAACGCATTAGAGCCTGCTGACAGATGTCTTAAAAAACCACTTGGCAATAGGAGGTGTTAATTTGATCACAGAGCACAGCACTGCCTCTCAGGAAGCCAAATCACTGAAATCCAATCTCGTTATCACAGCAGTGATTTATAGAACAGACATAAAGTGCAATGTTTTAATTCTCTGTAATATGGAGATGTGTGGAAGATGTCAGCTACTACCAACTCTGAAAGCAGTTTTTTCCCTAGCATAACTGCAATACCGTAAGTAGTACCAGTAATTCCTGGTTTCTGTCAGCCTTGAAAATTAGGCTTATTTGAAAGAAATTGTAAAAAGGAAAAAGATCTTCTAACCTTAATCAGACAAACTAGAAAGTGGACAGAGATTTGTACAGGAGAGTAAAAACTGTATCTTATGTCCTAAAAAATCAAGTGCACTCAGGGCTATCTGGCCTGAAAGAGGCTCACACACGCCTTTGTTTCCCTGCAGAGTGAGCTCATTCCCACCGATGTTCCTCTTTTGCACAGAAAGCAAACTCACCGTGCTAAAACACAACAAAGCCCCACAGTTTTCTGAGGCTAAAACCCTGGAATGCTAGCGGAAAGATAGCTGGTTAGATTGCAACCTGTGTGACAGGCATAACTGTCCATAAATCTTGCAGAACCCCAAAGCTAAGTCAGAAAAAACAAACACAGCAATAGCCGTCACTTCTCACATGGGGCATTTCCTACTATGTTATTCAGTTATAACCTACTAAAATACATACTGATTTCATGTAGCATACAACAGTTCACATGAAACAGTGCAGGGAGAAAACTTCCCAGATTTCCTCCATCCTCTCGTGTTCCCATCGCTGTCAGTATTTACAGACCTAAAGCTGTAACGCGACACACTTCCACGCTTTTAAAAGTGCAGAAAAAAATCTCTTACCTTGAAATATTCCCTGGCCAAGGCACTTCTCCACTTTGTTGTCCATGAAGAATTCCAGCAAAGGGGCTTAGATTTATTTTGCAGGTTGATACCTTCATTAGGCTACCATCCAACACCCCCTAAATAAAACAGCTTGTAACTTGACTATGTAGGAACAGACTTAGGGAAAAAAAAAGCTGGAGCAAGGCTGTTTTCCAGCACATCCAGCAGCTCTGAAAGACACTGGAAAGTAAAGCCTAGCTAGAAGGTGATCATCAGAAACTTCCCCTAGAAAGAAATCTGATCCCTCAACAAAATTAACCTCTGAAGTGCTGAAAAAGTGCGAGGTCAAGACTTTCTGCTGGGAGTAGGTCATCTGTGAAAAGCTGTAACCTGATGGCAGTCCAGCAGGCAGACTGGGTGCCTCCAGAGCACATACCGTATCCTAGGAAGTAAAAGCTGGTGTCAGCAGCCCTGTACTTGAAGGTACTAAATGGCACTATTTGATCTCAGCTGAAAGACTGTGGGCTCTGAAAGTGCATTTTCTACTCTACTTTCAGAGAGGGATTCAACAACATGGCTGCTGAAACAATGAGTTTTATGAGAATGAAGCAGGAGACATATCCCAAATATTTAAACATAAAGTACTTGGAACACTGGCAAAATATAACCGTATCATTTTTTGGGGGGATAGAAAAAACATTTTTGGTACAAACAGTACTGAAAATAGCAATTTACTCACTGGTATCCCCAGTAAAGACCTTATGCAACTGGGACAAGGTATGTAAGATTTATCTGAGTATGGAGATTAAACACACTAACCCTTACTAATAGTTGTAAAGTAAGGGGATTTTTCCTTCCCCATATTTCAATGGGATACTTACATATATTTGGTTGATATATGGTGGTTAGCCTTCAAAAATCTTATTTTAGCTTAACATAAATACTTTCTGACAGGATTCTTCCCAGATCTCTGCTGTACGCATGAGATTTTCTTTTAATTCTAATAGGGGAAGTTATACCAGCTCTATTTACTGCAGGCAGTAGTGCTCGGAGTCACTATAACGAGTCCAATGCTAAATGCTGCACAAATGCAACCTGTAAACACTAGAAAACCTGTAGGGCAGTGAGGACTGGAAAGCTGGTTACTAGGACCTTATGTACACTTACCACTTTTGGAGTATCCTGCGTGCTATCAGGCACAGAGCAGGAAACAATCCATAAACACCCCCCAAAACAAACCCAACAAAACAAACAAACAAAAAGAAATACTAGAAATACAAGAGGAATGGTCATAGCTGAGGCAATAGAATATTGGATAGCTGAGACAAGTTTGGCATGGTAAGCAGCACTGGAGCTTGAAGGAGAAGACTTGTGAGAGATCAGGGAGCCCCTGGATGGGTGAAGAACCAAGGGACTGGGTTCACTGTGAGCTGAACAGTCGGTGGGAATAATGCTACAAGTAGATGAGTCTGGGGACAAGGAGTCAGAAGAGGGAAATCAAGGTTAGGGGTGAGGAGTTAAGATGAATTTGACAAACAGTTGCATGTCAGGGAACTGTACTGCAAAAGCATATTAAGAAAAAATGCCTGAGCTCATGAAATTAAGAGTGTGTTACTGTAATATGCACAAGGAAAAAGGATTAAATTCAAGACAGAGCCTAGTCATCATATTTTGTTATCTGAATAGGGACCCACACAAAACACTACCTCTTGCTGTAGGTTATACAGTTACCAGCATTGGCACTGACTTCCAGCCAAGTGGGAACATGTATATCCATTCCCATTATTACACTAAGCAAGAAACTACATTTCCAATCCAGCCAGAGTAGATTTCCATTGCCCAGGTTACCAGTGAGGGATCCCAACATGAAAAGGAGATGGGCAGCCTTTCAGATGGAGGAACTAGAGAAGACGATACCATGCTGCTGTCTAAGCCTCATCTCAAGAAAAAAAATCAGCCATCCCAAAACCGAAGAGAAGGAGAGCAGTTAGAAGTCAATAACACCCATGTATTTACTAACTCTGTGCAACTTGGGTGCCCTTAATAATATCTTAAACCACATCTTTTAACACAGCACTGCATTTTTGGTTGAAAGAGTTAAAGCGCAAGTAGTCAAAGGCTATAAAACAGAGACTGTGGAGATGTTCTGCTGCCAAGACCTTCAAATAAATGAGCCACAGCCTGAGTTTGCCTTTCTGAGCTGGAGTCTATATTTTAGTGGCCACGGTGTTACTATAGCAACACAGAGAACTGGCAATTTAGAGGCTGGTGAATGTGACAACTTGCAATTTAGAACAATACTACTAATAAAAGCGGCTTGGAAAAAGCAGCGTTTAACACAAATGTTTATGTTTTAATAATTAAAAAAAAAGCTGTTTACTTAATTCTTCTCTTTTTTAATTATTATCTACATAAAGTTAGTCTGATGGCAAATAAGACAGAAACGGGACTCTTCTGCTTTTTGGTATGACTGCACCCCAGAGTGCAGTCAACCCAGCCCCTTCACAATGTGCATGTGTGCAAATGCAAAGCTGCTGATGCCATTATCTTTGTTAAGATCAGACAAGAATCATGTACCTTTTTAAAAACAAAAGTAGGTATTATTCATAATGGAAGCAAGGGAAAGGACACTTCTGGACTATTATTAATCCTTTCTTGCCTCTGCTGAACGTAACTGGCATCCTTTATTAAAAAAAATCCTGCAAAGTGCTCCTCATTCATTACTTTAATCACAGAATAGTTACTAGAGATAACTCAGATATTCCACAATTGGAATAGCAAATCTTTCTGCTCATCTCTAACATCCTTTCGGTCTTAATCAAAATAGCTCCCATAGATGTGACGTTCCTTCATTATCTTCTCACAGAGTTGTATAGGAAATCGGTGACTGTCCTGTGACTAACGGTAAATAAGGACAGCCTGAAATACTCTAATTCCATTAATAATCAAATCTGAAATGGTAACCTAGGAAAACAGAAAAAAGAATCAGAACATCCCATCTGTTGAATTGCCAGCTCCAAAATACCAAACGCACAAGATTAAGGTACAGCATTACTCTCTACACCAATCTACAAGGTCCATTGTCCTTCACTTTCCTGGCAGCCTTTCCACTGCAAAAGAGGAGGGATTTTGCAACATAATACCCAGAACATTACATACAGAGGGATATTTCCAGATGAATTTTACATGTAGCAACAATCACAGTTTTATGGGTCAGGAAGTTCAGAAGATTAGTGTGTTATGGCTGCAGTTTATAAAAGTGTTTGTGTTAGAGGTTTTGCATAGCAATCGGGTGAGATATGCTGTGAAAACTATACATTAAGTTCTTTTATGGTAGTTAAAATTGGGGAGAAGTAAAGAGACCCCAGGTATTAATTTACCTAAAGAACAGCTGCTCAGAAAAGGCTAAAAAGTGTGCTAATACTCAGTGTAATAAAATCATTGCACCTCCAATTGCTTATTCTCTCTCCCCACACTCGTGTGCTATTCCCATTAACCTTAGAAGAAATTGTGTTCATGATCTGACCTGAGCTCAAACTGTGCTCCACAAAAAAAGACTTATCAAAGAAATGTGTGGTTTGATTCTCATTTGAAAAGGTCCCAAACCATAATTAAAGGTTTGCACTCTAGGTTAAAGCAGCACAAATCTTGCTGGCTTTCAAACTCTCCCTTAAAAAACACCAACAGGCTTGAAAACTGGGGGTTTACGGCAATATGTTAATTTGCTTTGTATTTTTGTTCTCATTAGCTCAGAGCTATCAGTTAGGAGCTTATAAAATGTCTGCATTTGATGACTGTAGTGATTGTGAAACTAATGCAAACAGGGTAGACTGTTGTGTAAAGACATGTTGTTCCAAAGACACTGCACTTCAGAGTCCTTGGAAGCTGTTTTCTAATGTGCAGTATGAAGCATCTGCCACATTTCACCCTGGAAGAGACTCCATTACAACTGATGTCCTAAAGTAATCTCAACTGTAGTTTTCTAAGCCTTTTTTCCCCCTTTCTTTCCTTCTCAAGAACACTAAGATTATTTAAATGAAAAAAAAACCAAACATTTCTAAAGCCAAAACACATCCTGAGCAGACGCAAACATGCTTCTGAACACACTTAACTTGAACATATAAAACACAAAGGTACCTGCTTAAAGTACTTTCACTGATTAAATCTGTGCATCAGAAAAGAAAAGCAGGCATACAGCAACACTGCTGCACTACTAACACTATTACACATTACACTATAGGGCTGAAATTCTATGTATTAACCTAAACAAACTATGTTTTGTGTTAAAATACATTAAAACAAACCAAAACCCAACAACTTATTGTACTCTCATGTAATTGTCAGTCCTGGGAACGTATTTCTAGTTAAAACCAGAGGAATAAAGGGAGCAACAGAAACCCACCACAAGAGATATGACAGAAAATAGACCCCAGCTGCTATAACCCTGTGAACCTGTGGGTTTTCAGTGTGCTTCCAAAGGGAGCTTGGGAGCAGAAGTGGGTCTGGAAAAATTAATATCCATTTTTTAATTCCCATTACTCTGCTGTATGAAAATTGCACAACGCTTGCAGACTGATAACAGATATATGCTATGAAATACTCTTCTTCACCTTCTTAAACCTTAATTGTAAGAGTCTTCTCTCCCCTTAGAGCCTTCCCCAAAAGCAGGCAAGTATTTTATGCTGGTGCTATCTGGATTTATTTTTGGAAGTGAACACATGAAGTGCAGAACACATTAGGACTGTGTTAAAATTACTCATATAGGTAGTATCATACAGAAGAAAGTAAAAAAGCAATCAGTGTGCACACTACTGCATGGGTATGTATGCAATAAATAGGAATCAACCAGTTGTAGATTTAGGGAAAGACAGATTTTTCTGGTCCCAAGCCAGGTCCCTTGCCACCTAAAAGCAAAACTTCACTTGAAAAGGGGGGATTCCAGCCCTGAAAAAAACTGTGCATACTCAGAAAAGCCAAATATGGGATAAGGATAATTATTTGGAAAAAAGATTAGTCATTACTGCATTGATAATGGGTCAGGAAAATAGTACCAGATACGACTTAGCGTCTAACTCCTAGGAATTCCTTTTCACTGACCAACCACTGTGGTTAAAGAAGGCCACAGCTTCCTCCGAAAAGGTGACATGCATGCCTGATGGAGAAGAAAAGACTGCTTATGTATGCGTAATGTATGATAAAAAATGGTTTTAGAACATTTTATATTTACTTCAAAGACTGTTTAAAAACTGCCAGTAGACTCCATGGAGCACTTGTGTTGACATAAGTGTGAGGCATACTTTTCACTATGGCCACTTCAAAAGAATAAGGACATCAGTGAATAAACACAAATGGCTACTTTCTAGTGGCAGTGAAGAAACAAAAAAAGGCATGCAACTGGAGATAATCCAATAAAAACAGAGGATGCTGAGCAATGATGCAGCTTGCACACTATTATCCTATAAGAATTCCAAATGAACACTGAATCGAGGTGTTATACTCTGATGATCCAAACATTTGTTTCTAAATTTAAGCACATTACTAAGTTTCAAGCTCCTGGAATAAGAAACGCTATAAATGTGTATTCAGATCTAACAAATGCTCAAATCAAACAAAACTCTAACAGGACAAATAGCTGTTTAGAAAGAACAGTCTATGGGAAATGGAAAAAAATGGTCTTAAAATGCAGGCAGTTTAATCTAGTAAAATACAAGAACGAACTATCATTCCCATTGTTTCAAATGCAGTTTTCCTCGTGTCCTTCTCCAAACCATGAGAATCAGTCCTCTTTTCAAATAAAGGAACATTCCCAATCACAGGTTTTTACACATATGCCACTGACCAAAGGGAAAAATATAATTCTTCAGATCTAAACTGCTGAATAGAATATAACAATTTAATTCTCCACTGTTACAAGATTTTCTTGTTTTCTGCCACCACTAAGATTTTCAGTTTGATCCTTAACATATGAAGTAATAAAAATAGTGCAGCTGCTATGATTGTTTTCTTCTCTTAGGACTCTGAAATGAATGGGATGAATATATATGACTGATGTCCATATATGATTTATACAAAGCTTTCTAACATGATGCCTTCGTCAACAAGCAGTATAGCAGAGAAGTGAAACTTCAGCTATGAAAGAAACTACACAAATGCACAATCTAGGAGCAAAGTTCTTTAAGGCAGTAAGGTAGAGAACAAGTCAGGAGAGAAAATTTAAAAGATATGCCAAGCATAATACCTATCCTTTGATACTTACGGTTGTATAAGCAGCTCTCCAAGTAGTTGTACTATGGTTTTGAAAAGTTCTCTAAAACTTCATTTACAGTCCCCTCCCACCCCTGTCCCCCAATATACTAAATCCTTATTGCTGAATCAATTGCAGTCATTAACCATCTCATGGCATCCACTGTAAAAGCACTGCTGTCAACTGCATATATCTTAAGTCAAATCCAATTCAGCTATAGAGGCTGCCGATCTTAATTGCTTTGGCCTCCCCCTAATCAGATATATCTCTGCATTTACAGTTGTTTACTGCTGTTGTGGCTGTTAAAAAGTTAATACATCCCACTAGATAAGTAAAATAATTTATGCTAATTCAAGTAGAAATACTAAATCAAGAAAGCATCATTATAGCTTAATCTTCAGCGTTTCCAAGTCCTCTGTACTACAGAGTCTATAAACATTCAAACCACATAAACTTCTTCAACTGAGTAATGAGCAGTGAACGAAGATGCAAGCTCTCAACTTCAACAAATATTGATTTGCCTTTATTTTGAGAGTCTATCTGTGTTTTTCTGATAAAACAAAGGGATATACCTTACCTGTACAACACAAAGACATACCAAAGGTCATATCTGAGCCAAAAGACAAACAGAATGATAGAGTGGTTTGAGTTAGAAGGGACCTTATACTCATCCAGTTCCAACCCCCTGCCACAAGCAGGCACAGCTGTCACTAGACCAGGTTACTCAAAGCCCCATCTAACATGCCTTTCTCAGACTACCTTGCAAATCTTCCCACTCTTTCGAACATCCTTTCCCATGTTAAATGCTTTTTTCTTATTCTTACTTTTATTGTCTGTCAAATAGACTAACTTACCACTTCCAAATCACAGGAGACTATTAATGCAATACAGAGTTTCACATTCCTCCTTTCTACCATTGTTACCTATGTCTGGTTAAGTTTTTTTTTTTAAATGTATAATCTTTCTAACACAAAAGGTAGCTGAATCAAACCACTCACCTATAAGAGAGCAGATCTAACTAGGGCATACTTCTGTGTCTTTCCTAGCTCTACATTTTATGGTTTTGCAAATAATGCCAGTAGCTATAGTAACTACTGTGGACTAATACTTTTGCTCATTCTGAGACAGAAATTCTTAACTAAGCAGTAAGAAACCCCCAAGCTCCTCAGCTGAAATACTAACTTTAAACTAGTATTTCAAAACTGCAGCTGATGAGAAACATGTCCTCCATGAAATCCTTATCTCAAACACCTGTGGCAAGCAACTTCTGACCTTCACTAAGCCCTAATAAAACTGTAGCTGTAGATCACCTGAGAAGACTAATGGTCCTCCACATTAGAGCACTGCAGAATATACTTCAGGTAGTTTACCATACCTTATGTTAGCTTGACCTTATGATGGGAGCTTCACTGGAGGAAACTTCAGCTGGTAGACCTGCTGCTATCAAAAGGTCAACATTTTAGTTGCAATGTCACTAAACCGGAAACTTATTTTCCATTCCTCAAAAAATATTCACTGTGAGAGAATTCCTGTGCAAACACAGTGTGCCTAAGGGTGAAATATTCTGCTTTTTTTCCACCAGAAGGACAAGATGGCAGTTGACACGTTCAGATTCCGCAATGTTCCAATTGCCTTTGCCATTTTTGCCTGTGCTCCTGAACAATGATGGCTTGACTATCACTTGCACTCCACAATCTTGTCTTTTCCAACCTAAATGATTCTCTGAATCTATGACTCTTCTAGCTTAATGCTACCTAAATCTCTGCCCTTGCACAGCTGCTCAGCAGAAGCTACCTCAGGATAATGGTAGTGATCATGAGCCTACTGGTGAGGGACATATGGTTCATCCCCATGACAGGTTACTCAGAGCAGAGACTGCAGGAAGTACATGAGTAGGCAAAATGCAGTTCGTGGTTTCCATACCAGGGATGAAGGTCAATGTAGGCACAACAGATTAATGCAGTTAAAGTGCAGAGCTTGGGAAACAGAGGATCTGCAAGAAGGAGCAGCAAAGTTTAACGGGTGCATAACCAGACTGGTATAACACCACTTCCTTCAGATCCCACCTGAGTGCTCAGATGGGGCACAGTTCTGCCTATGCTGAATGAACTAAAGCGAGCAGCACCTCTTCAAAATAATTAAACCCATTCATATTTCTCTTGAAGAGCAGATCCTTTTAATTGCTATAGAGACTATGATAACTGAAACACACTGAGGGAGCTGCACTGGGACACGGGAAGACCAAAGGCAATAACAACCGGATACTGATGTGGCAGTGAGCTACTGCATTTAATAGTTGTTTTCTTTTGAAACTAAACTACTAATTCCAAACATCTGGGCCTTATAGGGCCCAGATTATCTGACACTGGATGTCGTTATCTGATACCTGAAAAATTAATCTGGTAATGACTTGTAAATTTTATACTTAGTTTCCTAACAGATAAATATTTCTATTATGTACCTTATGAACAATGCTAAATATTTAGTCTGGAATGGCAGATAATAACTCTCAGATCTTTTCTCAAGATACTGTGGGTTTGTGTTTGGGGGTGTTTTTTAAATTTCATTGTAAGTAATAAGCTGAAAGCACAGCTCGGTGTCAAAATGCTATCAGGAAAAAACCCAATACAGCAATAAATAAAGAAGGCATAGCTGCATGGTGTTATGAAACGTGGGTCAGATATTGCTGAACTAGTGCTGCATTAGCTTTACAGACGCACATCTGAAGGTAATAAAGTGGATCTGGATGCAATGCAGATTCAGCACGACACAACCTCAGCTGTCACATCATTACATTTTATAGGGCATCATGCATTTTTACTGCCAGGCAGTCTCAGCTACTTGTTTTATTTATTTAAGCTAGCGGGTCAGGAGGACAAGTGGGAAGTTTCAGTTAGACATAATGAAATGAAAAATGCTAAGCATCTAGATGTGTGGGAAAGGAGGGAAGTGAAGAAAGAATAGGTAGAGCTGCCCTTCGGACCCAGCTTTCAAGTCCTAAAGGTCAGAAATACTATGGTAACAAGATACAAAGCTGCAAGATACATCCAACAGGGGAGATTTAGATTAGACATTAGGAAGCAGTTCTTTGTTGTGACAGTGGTGAGACACTGGCACAGACTGCCCAGTGTCTCATCCATCCTTGCCGAGTGTTCAAATCCAGGCTGGATGGGGTTTGAAGCAACCTGGTCCAGTGGAAGGTGCCTCTGCCCACAGCAGGGGATCAGAACTGGATGAACTTTAAGGTCCTTTCTAACCATGACTCTGATTTATGTGTTCAAAACCACCCACTCTATTCCACCATCCCACAGAGCCAGATCTCACCTTATCCTCCCACAGATGGCATAAAGTCAGTATAAACCCATTTAATTTTGTGCTCTGGCAGAAAGGCACAGTAATATTCACAAGTAATTAAGCACCAAGGGGTTAATTATTATAATGCATCATCACATTACTATGCATTCATGTCCCCTTTTGTTTCCTTTTATTGCCATTATAAGGAAAGAGGTTTCATTGGAGACATGACACTAATCTGAAGCTGCTTCTATCCAGGTCTCTGGTCTGTGAGGTTATCTCCAGGGCTTATCTACCTTGGTATTTATTTGCACTTGAAAACTTTGCAATATTCATTAATGTCATGCATCGTTTTACAAATGAAAATGCTAAGAACAAAACCTAAGATGTGTCTTATTGGGTAGGTGAACTATGTAATTAACACAGATATTATCTGTGTGCAAATCATGTGACTGAAAAGAGTGACTATTAGCATAACAAGTAGGTATTATATTTCTTGAGATGCAACTCAAGCAGGCATCCTGCTGGGGTCTAACAACCTTCCTTTAAATAGCACCATCTTTTCTTTCTTCATTTACACATTCTTCATTCCTCCTGATGATTAACAGAACAGAAAACAGGGAGACTCCCTTCTGTGCCTTTGTTTAAAGAGGGAAATCTTGTGTGTTTAATTGCCCTCAAGCATCTGATCCAGTTCAAAGCTCAGTGGAACCTCTCCTGTGGTGCTGCATTCCCCTCCCACCCCCATAATCACTGATCCACAGGCTGTTTAAATGATCCTTTAATACATGCAACTTCAACTACATTATCTCTAATTCTTAACTGATAAATTAAAAGCAGTTAGGCATCTTTTTTGGTAGATAGAGGTTTTTTAAAAAATGAAAAAATGGAAATAAAGTGGGAGAAAACAAAAGCTCAACTACGCAAACTCATAAACTTTTTAAATGTCATGCCACCCTTCTCAGATGAATTTAACCTTTTAAACATTCCAGCCTTGAAATTTACCAGAAAAGCACAATTTTACCTTTTTCAGGAGATAAGAGTAAAGCTTTCTTGCTGGATCAGTTCTGCTAGCTGCATCCGCTGAGAGCTCTGCATCACTGATGCTGGCACTGCTTCCTTGCTCCACTCCCTACCCTACCCAGGTCCTGAGGTCCTAGTGTCTCTCCTGGACTCTTGCA
Source organism: Forpus xanthops (assembly GCA_032466535.1). Classification (NCBI taxonomy): domain Eukaryota; kingdom Metazoa; phylum Chordata; class Aves; order Psittaciformes; family Psittacidae; genus Forpus; species Forpus xanthops. The sequence continues at coordinate 28,975 of JASSUY010014058.1, forward strand.
TCTTTCCTATCATTTCTGTCAAAGCAAAAGCTTCCAGAACTGTTCCTTGCCCAGTAATTCCTTCCCTGGCCCCAGGCCGGCTGGGTTTTACCCCTCCTGTTTGTTCTAAGGCCACATCCTCTGCTTCAGAGATGGCTAAGTTACAGCAATGAAATAATTAACAGGGAGAATGATTGTAATTATTTACCGTTTGCCAAAATTGAGCTGTTTGGCCTGAAGTTTTCCAACCTGCGTGCCAACCTAAGGAATGACTTTGGTCTCAAGTTAAAAACAGCACAACAATTCCTGAGTATCATTAGAATATATACTGATCTTACTTATAAGTTATATTGATCTTTCCCTGAGGAACTTTGTCCTGCAATACTAATTTCTTACTTGGTTCTGGAGGGCACTGGAGAACAGGGACAGTAAATCAAGAAGGGAAGATGAGACCGTGCATGGAGAATAAGTGAGGAAAAAAAGAAAAGGGAAAACAAATTTAGATGTAAGCTGTGAAGTTGAAGGCTGGGACCTGCTGCACAAAAGCCACAGAACTGGGACAAGAAGCCTTCAGTGGGCATAGAGAATGGAAAAATAGGCATGGGGCAAATTGGAAGGGAAATAATAGAAATTCAATTAAATACACATTTCGATGTAGAAACATAGAATGGTTTAGGCTGGAAAGGACCTTAAAGCTCATCCAGTTCCAACCTCCTGCCATGGGCAGAGGCACCTTCCACTAGATCAAGCTGATCCAAGCCCTGTGCGACATAGCCTTGAATGCTGCCAGGGACAGGGCAACCACAGCTTCTTGGGGCAATTTCTGCCAATGCCTCAGCACCCTCACAGGGAAGAATCCTTATATCTAATCTGAAGTTCCCTTGTTTAAGTCCATGACTCCTATTTGACTGCAGGAAGCAGATCTGCTGCTGTGCCATGAGGATGGCTGGTGACTTGGGGAACCCATGTCCACTTGGCACAGCAGATGGACTCAATCCTCAATCTTCTGCTAATGCCATTTTTCATCTGCAAGACATATATACAGATCCAGACTCTTCCCTACAACTCATTCTCTCTTTGAGATCCTGAGGATGTATGTAGGCCTACCTTCCAACCAAACACAACAAAAGGTGACACAAACGCAGCTTAGAAGCAGTAACGGGCATCCAGTTAAACATTTATTTTGTTAAAAAGATGCTTTAAGGCAGTCCCTCCTTTATCTTGGCAAGCTTTAGATGCAGCTCTCAAACTGCCAGTTCTGCTACTGCTACAGCAATGTTACAGAGATGTTTTGGAATTTTTTATGAAACAGCATTAAACGTCCTGCAGGTTTATACAAAAATGTAACTTTCCACAACACAGATGACTGCCTTGGACCCGTTGTTAATTCTCATAGTTAAATCATCCAGGGGCAAAAGTGTGGGAGTTCAAGGACTTCAACCTTAATTCTTTCCAACCCACTTCTGTGACTCCACAATAGCCAAGAGTCCAATAACACCTTTCAATAATTTATGTTGATATTATTTCCAGCAAACAATTTGGCAGGAGAGGCAGAAATATTCATCAAGAAACAACCCAAACAGAAGAGGCCAAAACCAAGATCCCTGCCCCAATCAGGCACAGGAGAGACCTCAACTCGACCTTTTACATTAGAATATTAATTGCTACATCACTACTCTGTAAGGGAGAAACAAGAACAAAAGCCCCAAAATCTTTGTTTTCTGTTTTATCCCACTGCAGTGAAATTAAAACAATTTTATACCAGCGTCTCATCTCTCATCTGTCTGTCCTATTTCAACATTGGCAGCATGTGGCCATCTTGTTAAGTCTGAGCTGAGAAATGGTGTCTCACTTTGCTATCAGAGGCTCAACATAAACTAGAACTGATAAAGACAGCTCTATTTCAGTGAATTCCTGTAGAATTAAGGAGTGGTCATTGGATATGTTTGTCTAGAGCCTTTAATTAAGTGAACTGCACAAGTAATGATTGGATGAAAGGATAAGATTCAGTAGATGCATCCCCCCTGCTACTAGTTAGATTAATGTAAGCATTCATATTTTGAATCGTAACCGGCACCCCTAATAAACTATGAGCAAACTCCTTGCCTTCTGTATTAATAATGAAATAAAATATTAGCGTGGAAAGCCCCTCATTTCTCATTCACACCACTTTCCCTCTAATGTGTGATTGTGCTTTGCTTCATACAGATTCCATGACACAGAGTAGACTAGTTTCCAAGTCAGTAAGTACCAGAGCGGTTTTCCTTATAATCACTCCATGTTTTCTGTGTTTTCCCTGAATCCATTCTACTAAGTTATAGCTGCAATTCACTTCTATTCCTGAAAATGTCCAAAGAAAGTCTTGTTCTTGTCCCATGATCTCACCCAGGCCTGCTTAGCCAACTCCTAAGTTACCTTTGGCTCTCATTTTTTTTTCTTTCTAAAGTAACCCCTTGTTCCTGAATGATGCAGTAACATATCCATTGCCATAGTAAACTTAACCCCATTGCCATGTACTGAAAACTCCTTCATTCCAATGCTCTGAAAATCTAAAAGTGAAATCAAAGACTAATGCCAGTAAGTACAAGGAGAATGCATCCAAAGTGGGGAGTGAGTGTGTGATTGAACCATGTTTCATGGATGAAGCTGAGTTTCAGTAATGCATTAAGGACAAAAGTAGATGCAACAGAAGCCCACCAGTGAAAGCACAATGCATTGCTCAGAAAGATAATTGGCTGCAAGAAAAAACTCTCTGACAGCATAGAGGGAATGAGGTAGAAAACATAAAATAACTGAGCCATCTATGACAGGAATTGTGGTGGAGGGAGCGGAAAACACGGCATGACTCACAAGAGAATGACTGTTTTATCGGTCACATGTTTACCTCATTACAGCCAATGTAAAGTCAGCCTTATGAGAGAGAGAAGCAAAATGTTGCTAAACCCAAAAATCAGTCAGAAGCCATTGCAGAAAGGGACCCTAACTCTGAGCCACAGAGCGGAAAACACCTCTGGATGTTGGAGGCCAAACCACTAGCATGCCTTGACCAAGAAGGAATGACAAGCAACTTCATGTTGCCATATTTGCTTTCAATCTATATTCAGAAAGAGCTTAGTGGTTATCGTTGGAAGCCAACAAAGAATTTCAACAGAAAGTAGAGCACAGAAGTCATATCCTGACTTCAGTTCCAAATCACAATCTTCTAATTTCAGAAAACGTCTGTATTTCTTTTGGATGCACATTTAAAACATTAGTTATGTATAAATGCAGATTTCTTGCCACTACCTGATCCATTCTCATGAGTCCTTTGCTTCGGAAATGCTCTCAAACCACAGATGGATAAATTCACTATCTAGGAGTAGAAAGAAAATATGCACAGTCCCAAAATATAGATTAAGTGGAGCATAAGCTTTTCCTGGATGAACATAACCTCTGTGAACCTCAGTTGGCACAGGATACTCATACCTCTTTTCTAGTCTCATGTTACTGATTCTTCCTTCTTTTCTTCTCTCCTCGTTTTCCATACAGATATACAGTTGTCTGCAAATACATCCCTAGCTATTTCCTGATAATATTCCATTCATCCCTTCTGCATTCCAAACAGTTCCAGTTTTGCAAATGCAACTTTATATTTCAGTCATCCCTGAAAATAAAAATTAAATCTCTGCATAAAAATGCAAATGAAACATTAAAACTATGCATGTGCATATCAGTCTCAAATAACATCAACAGTTTCAAAGAGATTTTTAAGGCATTAGGTAATGTTATGAAGAGTATCTCTAGCTCCAAGCTTCATAACAAGAATAAATCAATCTTGACAATGAACATGAAAGAGGGAATAAAATCTTTTTGAACACTCATGGTGGTTTCCTCATTTCCCCCAAACCAAAATGAATAAATTAGCTGATATATATGAAAATTAACTTAAACTAACAACATAATCAGAGAAGGAAAACTTTAAAGTTAAAATTACATTTAAAAGATAGAGAAATATTACTTGGGGCTGATGAGAGCACATGGTAAGTCCACAGTGGCTGTTGAGCTGAGCCTTTGTCAGTTAAGGAACAGCAACAACAACAAAAAAATCATATAGCTAGAAAGAGCTGACCTCAGCCCTTGGACTTTGCTCAGGCACTAATCAGGCTTCCAATGTTTAGAGCTGATCCTCTGGCTACTTATTGACCATATATACCTGGACACACATAAACATAGCCTCTAGCAATACAGTAGTTAGGCTCCCTGTGCTAACACTGCACACAGGTTTCACGCTGTTCCAATGCCACTTATGTCAAATTAAATTAGTCTCAAATTGCAGCAATCACTATGAGCAAAATTAGATGTTTTATTTTTAGTGAGAATATAAAAACTTGTTCTAATAAAAACAAATTACACACATCTTTGTAATACTGCTGCAGCAGGACAATGTAGCTCCAAGTGTTTCCAATGTAGAGTATGCAATTATTTAACCTAGCCAAATGCATATTTAACTGTATATACTTAAGCAACACAAGACTATCACGTGAAAGCCTTAATGCCTATTTATATAATAGCAGAGCATTTTTAAGTCCCATGGAGCTGTGTTAACACTAGTCCGTTCAAGCCTTAGGATGTTGGGACTCAATTCAGGAAGACCAGGAGCAAAGTGACTACTTGTTCTGTGGAGACTTAACTTCACTGGGTCCTATTAGTTGTCATAAAAAGGTCAAAAAGCTACCTTATCATGCTGCTGGGAAATCCCCATGCCTTGAGGAAGGTGAGGAACGGAGAAGAGCAGAACAGGACTTACCAAATAAGAACGGTATAAACTGCAAATATGAAGCTTGTTGGCCACCAAGGAAGCTACTGTGACACCAACTAATGGCCTGATAACTCCAAGAACCCCAGGGCAGCAGAAATAGGGTTATGTACTTTGTCCTTGCCACTCCACTCCCTCAGCACCTTTACTGCAAAATTCATTACTTCATTACTTTCTTAACCCAGGAGCTGCCATTCAGGACAGCTGAAGGAGATGACCGCTTATGAAATACAAAGCATGTTAAATATGAGCTCAAAGTTGTGGATACCTTTACTATCCATGCTGTGCTGCAGATGTGGATGTGTACTGGATACACTGGGCTATTAGTACCATCCAACATTTTAACTGTTCAAATTAGAAGCCCCATTTCCCTGTATGGATCAAAGCATCTGGATATCCTGAATTCCTTGGAGTTCTCACTGATGCAGTAGAGGGTTCTCTCTCACCCCACCTGCAATACCGTGTTTGAAAGCTTTTTTCACTGGAGGGGACAAGACTGGGAAGAAACAACTCAATAGTCAGTAGACATAATCAATAGAATAAGGAAAAAGAAGCTCTAGCAAAGCACAGAAGTGCCTGCAGGAAGACATGTGCATCTCACCTTTACACTGAGCATTTTGCTATTATTTTGCAAGCAATACAATTACAGGAAACATTCAGCCAGCAAACAGAAAGCTTAGATCCTGGTTATTAATATTGGTCTTTTTCTTAACATGTAAGCTATATAATTCTGATCACAAAAGGATATACAGATGTAGAACAGAAGCCAAAAACCCTAACGATATGTACAGTTATGGACAACTTCAAAGCCCCAGCAAACAAAAAAGGGCAAGCAGAGACCAAAGGGAGAATTACTAGGTTTCCTGCTAGTGAGATATTAAGCAATACACACAATATCTGAGGAAAAAAAATCTGTCTTGAAATTTGCTTTACAGCAACAACGAACTTCCATGCTCTTCAGACAGCCGCACACTGGGATGATTCTTCTGGAGCCCAGCAGCTGTCTGCTATTAGTTTTATCTATTCAATCTCCAAATCCCAAACTCAGAGGTTACTGGTGTAGGTCAGTTGTGAGACTATGTTGACTTCCTTGACATTCAGCATGAAAAACCAAATAACAAAGTCTGCACTATGTCAGCAAGCATTTCACATTCTTTGGTTTGTCTTGCAAAGCACAAAGACTCTGATACACTTCAAAATGGTCTTTGTATCTACAATCTTGTTTACCCTTAGAATAGAAGCTTAATTTCCCACATGCCTAGAGTGTTTTAAAAGCCACTTCATACAACAGAAAAGACAGTGCTAATTTCTGGCAATGGAACCAGAAATCGTGAGGGTTTCAGAACAGCCTCCAATTCAGCAGTCAGATCAACCTGATACTTCCACGCATCAAGTGGGTGTATGAAAGGAAATGTCACTTCAGGAAAAGTTAGTTCCAGTGGTGCAGGATCATGATTTTGCCATCCCTAGATGCAAATTATTCAGGTTTTCCTACTTCCACATAATCGGTATTGACAGTTCTGGCAAAGGTAAGGTCACTTTACTTGCACACACACTACAGTGCAACCTCTTAGGGAATGTGACAACCTGTCCACAGTGGAATATACAGGCAAGAAGAAAGTCCTAACTTCACCATGATGAGTTGATCCCTTGATGGCACCTGCCACCTTCCATTAGCTTTGCAGTCAACTTCAGCTCCCGGCTTGAAGCATTTTAATTTGATGCTAAAGCAGAGGTGTCAATAGCACCTCAAATACAAAGGAATGCAGGATCAGAATCATAACAACAAAACAAAGGGGCACAGCACAAGGAAAAAGTTTCAACAAGAAATGCAGCTCCTAAATTCTTTCTCTTCAGAGTTTACATCTAAGCAAGAAAGCAATTCTGAAGAAGGGATTTAAAACTACAGTGACAGTCAAGCATGTAAAGACGGACTAATCTACTAATCTTGGAAGGAACAGCTGGCAACTGAGGGGTGTTTTGGTTGGTTAAGTTTTGGTGTTGGATGCTAGAACTGTACCTGCTCATTGGAAGAAAGTTCTTGAGAAGGGCAAAGAATTGACCTTAATTGCCTTGGCAGCCTGTGGAACTCCCAGAAGAGAATAGGATAATTCCAGGCTTCTTGGACACATACAGGTCCTAACAGCAGCAAAACCTGCTTTTCTGTTGTGGCCATGGATACACAGAAAATGGATTCTCCCATAGGAAGACAAATTGTGTTTTTACAAAAATCAGGCACAAAGCTGCTTCAAGTACCAACCCACCGCCACCATCAATCATACGTCCACTATTGCTGCATGACGGGAAAATCAAGAGTCTGGATAGAGGCTTTAAGCAAATACAACATCTGCTAAGAAAATGTCTGTTTCCTTAAGCTGTCCTCTCCTCGAAACTTTCTAGCCTTCAAAGAGCTCTCAGCCTAAGTTGACTGTTGGAAGCAAACTCATTTCTGGCCATCATGCCATAAGTAAAATTAGTCCAAGCCTGGGAAACAGGTAAATCTTTTCAACATTTCTCTATTCCATCATGCTTCACTAAACAGAACGGACACTACCACAAATTCTACACTCCCTGAATGCAGTATACTCCATCCAGCTTACAGTATATATCGTGCAAAGCATGTGCATGGAAAAGGGTGGTGGTGGCAGGAAGTATTACTGCAACCACTCAATGAGTTCGTATGGAACCCGGTTACCCAAGGGGAGCAAATCTCACACAGCCACTTCATCTGAGCCACTTCCTTTCCTTCTCATCTTCAAGGGAGTTCTAGAAAGAATCTTCAAAGAATAAACCAGAATACTAAAATAATAATTCTGATAGATATTAAAAACCATAGATTCAATACAGAGACAGCCTTTACAGCCTGTAATAATGTGCTCCCTCTCCCCAGTTAACCCTTCCATGTTACACAGGTGATAAATTATCCATCTTTTTTCTATAGCACACAAGCATTTTATGCTGCCTTTCCTCCGTAAATCTTCCTCTGCTCCATAGGTATTGTCTGTCTTTAAGAGTTAGTCTAAACTACTAAACCATCCTGGTACATTTAAACAAGTGTTCTTCAACTTACATTTAGTAATGAAAAGTCTTCTGTCTGTTCTAGACCTGAAGAAAAGCTTACATGCTCAGAAGTTTGTCATCTATAGCCCACTGAAATAGATCTGCTAAAAGACATGGCTTCCCTTGATTAACCTTGCCTTGTTTGGAAGTAGAATGCCTTTCTTTTTCCCTTTTGGTACTGCTAATTCCAACCCTCAGGTCAGTAGCCCAAACTACTATACCTTTGCCTTCAGCTACTATGTGTTGCTTAACTTTGCAATTACTTTATGTAACTTAAAACCACTTTAGATTACAGCTTGTTAAAAAGGTTCCTTAGAAAACTGAAGTATATGGTATTGTGACTCTAATCAGAAGATCCAAAGGCCATAAACCTCAAAGAATCTTTGCAATGTGAATTTCCCTGTTTTTGTGAGTCAGTTCTCAAGATAAGTGTGGGACCTTTCAAAGACAAAGAGATAGGTATCTATAGGTACCAAGGTACAACTCACATATTTAGAAGCAGTAGTATTTCTTTATAACCTTGTGATAAAATCCCAAAGATGATCAAGCAGAGCAGAAGATGGGTTAGACAGGAGTAATTTTACTGGTCTTGTGACTCTGCAGTTAAGCAACTATGCATCAGCATGGATCTACTAATTGCTGTGACTCACAGCACAAACACACTGAGCAATGAACGCTCCGCTGCTGACGCTTTCTGATCTATATTATCTTAAAACAATTTAGAGGATTTACAATTATTTTCTATAAAATTACATTTATTTAGTATATGGGATCCTCCTAAGGGGGTGTTCACTGTCCTAGAAAAAAATGGGAAAAGTAATATTTTTATGTTTATAAATTTATTTTTGTTAATGGTAACAACTGAATGCAAATTACAATTGCCAGGGCTTTCTGGAGGTGAAACAACTAGGAACCGATGGCATGAAATCTTCCTGGTGGAGTGGTAAGAGCTTGACAGCAACTTAGCTGAGATCTCCTGAAGTCCATAGATGATTTCAATTAATACAGTTACCCCTCCTTCTCCTGACAGAAAAGACGTCCTCCCTCCACAAACCCATTCACATGAAATAGCTGATGGAACTCCCGGAGCACTGCTGGAGCAGGAGATGCTGTGGGGAAGGGAGATGAAGGGAATTCCACTACCATCACAATGTAGGTATATCTATTTCTATGCATTTCTACAAGGGTTGGATCAATCTGAAGTTTAAGATACAACCCAGTCATGTTTTTAACTTTTTAAGACAAAGGCTATTCTGTCTATGTGTCTTCCCCTCCTCATCTGCAAAGCCAGGAATTGCAGACACCTTCAGTTAATTTTAGCTGCATTGTCTCAGTTCAGAAGAAAAAAACAAATAAATATACACTCAGGACTTCAAACTGTCTTAACCTGCAATAAAACTACAAAAATAATATCTGAGAAAAAAAAAATTCTTTATTTTTAATCTTTTATTGTAACATTTTTTCATTGTCTACAATAAAGTAGGACCTAAAAAGAAGAACATTTCATGCAGCTTTTTATGTGATACCTATCAACACCATGTCTGTAATTCTGCTTTCAGTGGCATTTGCCTCCTTCCAAAAGCAGTGACATTTCCTTCTCACTTTTCAGAACAGGCCAATATTGCCCCCAACTTGATGACTTGCTTCAACTTGCTTTTCAGCTCTTCTGAAGTGTGATCCAAGTTCCCATGGTTCTGAAGGCAGTCCAACTATCTCCCTCCAGCACTCAACACTAACTCATCTTTTTAGTCATCACTGTAGCAGGATTCAAGGAAGTAAACTGCAGTTAGTGAATTCAAGCAAACTCCAGTCAAAGGGCTGTACTCCGTGAATGAATGTGAAGTGTTGACTACTACCTGAGCCCAGAGACATAATCCTAAATAACATTAATCTGTTTTTATGAAATGCAAATTAACAGCAAAATAATACTCTTCAGCTATTTTTGAAAGCCCTATTTTTTTACCATATGTAGAAGTTACTATAAACCACAGCATCTGAAAAAAATCTGCACTTGTTATCAATAGTGATAAACTCATGCTCTGCATGGAACACCCTTTAGCTTTCTGCTCTGGTTTGGCTTGACTTCCAG
>JASSUY010014061.1:0-12308 GCA_032466535.1 Forpus xanthops
CCTCCCCATCATCCCTATAGGTCCCCTTCAGATACTGGAAGGCTGCTATGAGGTCTCCATGCAGCCTTCTCTTCTCCGGGCTGAACAGCCCCAACTCTCTCAGCCCATTGACCACTTAGGGTAAATGAGCTAGTTCTGCCACTGCCACTTCCCCCTCCTAAGTAACACCCCTGTGTGACACATTTTCTTGCAAAGCAGATCTGCACTCAGCACGGTCATAAATTTTTCTTTCCATTTTTTTTGTGTTTTTTTTTTTTTTGGGGGGGGGAGGGACGGGGGGGGAGAGGTTGGGTGCGGGTGGGTTGTTTTTTGCTTGTTTTTTATTTTGTTCTGGTTTTGGGTTTTTTGTTTTCGTCATTGTTGTTGCAGTACCATTTACCTCATATCTACTATTACAGCTTCTAAAGAGGCTGTTTGCCACTGCTAACCATTTTTAATTTATAACCTTAGCTGGAATACTAACATTTGCCCTGAAACAGCTCTTCCTGCCACTGGAGATAGGAGATGACTTGCACTGGTGACAATGACAGCAGGAAACAAAGCCAAAAAGCTGCAAGTTTTATAAGCACTGACAACTCTCTGCAGGAAAATCTGCTTGAAAATCAGACAACCTATAACCCACCTCCTTGCATAAACCATCATTTAAGATCCATCTACTCAAGGCAGACTGCTCCAGTGAACTGTCCTTCAATGCGGTTTAGCTCATCTGCTTAAAGACATCTTCCTGTCTTGCCCACATGCTTCTCTAAACTTAGGCAACTGAATCCATGTTTTCATGCCAAAAAAAGTAAAGTAAGTTCGGGTTTCCAACTGAACTTTATTCTAAACTATACTGATTTATTGTTTCTTATCACCCCAAAGGATTGCTCTGACTTCTTATTACAGCAATGAGAGAAGAAAACTTACAAAGAGGAACTAACGGCACCAGGACTATAAAGAGCACTAAAACCAGCCCACCAAGATCTTTTGTTAGGAAAGAGCCCTACTTACACACAAACCCAGCACTATCCACCTCTTTGTGCAAGGTAGCAAATTAAACAGCCAAATATGATCAGACCCAGAGAGAACCCAAAAGAGTTTCCTTTTCAGCTGCTGGGTTTTTATGACCCTCTGCATGGATCTTCTCTTTCCTGACCCCCAAATGAGGTTTTCCCTGGGTTTTAACTGCCTTGTTTCTCTAGGATTGCTGTGTTTTTCTTCATGGGAAGGCAAGGAAAAGATTGCCTCTACCCTGAGGATTGCTCCTGGGGAAGTGGGACCTGAAAATGGTCAGCAGCACCCTTTGAGGTATCATGGTTTAAGTCCAGTTGGTAACTCAGAACCATGCAGCTACTTGCACACTCCCCCCTACACTCCTTTCCCCACTCCAGGAGAGATGGGAAAGAGAATCAAAAGAATGTAACTCTCACAGGTTGAGATAAGAACCGTCCAGTAACTAAGGCAAAACACAAAACCACTACTGCTACCACCAATAATAATAATGGTAAGGGAAATAAGGGAAGAAAATACAACTGCTCACCACCTGCTGACTGATACCCAGCCCGACCCGAGCAGCGATATGGCCCTTCCAGGTAACTGCCCCCAGTTTATATACTGGGCATGACATGCTGTGGTATGGAATACCTCTTTAGTTGGTTTGGGTCAGGTGTCTTGTCTTTGCTTCCTCATGACTTCCCCTCCTCCCTGGCAGAGCATGGGACTCAGAAAGTCAGAGTAAACATTACTGAACAGCAACTAAAAACATCGGTGTTATCAGTGCTGTTCCCAGGCTGAAAGTCAAAACCACAGCACTGCACCAGCTACTGAGGAGAAAAATGACTGCTACTGCTGAACCCAGGACAGAGCAAAGGAAGATTCCAAGAATTTCAAGATGATGCTCCTTTCCCTCCTCCCATAGTCTACCTGGGATAAGAATGTGATAAGAAAAAAAATCATACTGAAGCTCAGCTCCCACAATGTGCAGACTTGCAAAGATCTCAGTGCTTCTGCAAGTAAGCAGCAGTGTGGAGCTTCTGGGGAGAAAACCAGCTCCAACTACTTGGCACTGTATGGACAGTGAAAATTAACATTATGCAGGCTGAATCATTGTTATTCTTTGACCTCTTAAAGGCTCTGAGGTTGCTGCTCAAGCTCACTTCTGCTAGGCTTTCTGGACCTATACAAGGATCTTAGGAAACCCACTGATCTCCTTCCAGACAAGAGGGAATGCAGAGGAGAAACCTTCTCTCCTTGTTCCAAGAATTATTTATTTGGCCCACTTTTGCAGGCCTCTGTACTTCTCCAGATCATATTAACTGCACTGCATGATTCTTTTAACTCTGATACAGCTGGAAGTATTTTATGGTATTACTGTAACCATGTATGTAGGGTACCATCACACACCTCTCCAGTGTTGAATGGTGGTTATTGTAGGTGTAGACAGCACTTAAAGCCAGAGGAAGACTTACCTTCTTTGAATTTTGTTGTGTAACTCAGCTGCCATCCCCCATGGCAGAAAAGAGCAGGACTGCAGGGCAGTGCTCTGCATGGCATCAGTAAAAGCCTGCTGGGATGTGAAGCTCGCTTTTCAGGCTGAGCAGGGCTTTTCCCACCAAAAATAGGGAATCACCTCTATGTAGAGTAAAGCAGCTGTTCCCAAGGCAGGTCAGCCCCACTCTGCACAGAGAGCTATGCTGACCTCCAAAGCAAACTGTATTCACCTTCACACTATTCCTCACAGACCCCTCTAGTCACTTCAGTTAAAACTAGAGTCCACTGAGAAGCTCAAATAGAAGGTCTCTGCCAATAAAGCTCTCTTTGGTTGAATAGAGGAGCCCTTCTCTGAATAGTTCAAGATGGTCTGAAGGGATAACTTCTGCAGAGCAGCAGCCTCTTCTTGTGGCTCTTCTAGCATAACTAGACCTGTAAGACAGCTATCCTCAGCTCTACCCTTCCTATTTGCAAATCAACTATCATCACTCTAGCTTCTCATGACAACCTCCCGGCAAAGGTGATGCACTTTGGTGGAAAGTGAGCTGCTTGCATTCAGCCACATGTGGCTGGAAGTAATACAGCTAACTGTAACAGGTTAGGAGATATTCCCCAGGTCTGATTCTGGTCTACACTGTGGGGAGCAGTGATGAAAAGCCAGGACTGGAAGTTCTTCAGCATGCACAGCTGGATCTGAAAAAGGAAGCCTGGATGCAAGGTATCTTTAAATATCCTTACACAGCTGTGTCAGCAATTTGGCCTTCTACTGTTCTAATTATTACAGTTAAAATTCACCCTACCTGTACATTAACACTGACACAAATGCTTTGTAGGTCATCCTTAAAACTATTGAGGGTGTGGGTGCAGAGTGGGTTAAGTACTGCCTATTTGTAAAGCACTTTGATCAGATATCAGGCTGTAAATATCAAGTGTTATTCCTGTGTGAAATAGCCAGATAGTTTGACTTAATGGTTCCCAGGATTTGCAAGTGGAAAGAGTGGAAGCACAGGACAAGCCTCAGCTGCATTACAGCATGATACATCATGAGCTCTGCCTTTGCTGCTGCAGGCTAGTGGAAAGAAGAGAAAGGAAACCACACCAGCAGGGAAGTCTGATGACAGGCAAAAGCATTTGCTGTCCTCAGTAAGAGGATCAAGCGCTGATAAGCAGACTCCAGGGCATATGAAGATAGATTTACTCCTCCCCTCTCCCACTGGGACTTCTCATGGTGGCTCCGGTCCCCTCTTAGACTATGTTGTGATGATAGGGCACAGCTGAGACCCCATCAACATCATCCCTGCTTCTGAAACATTGGTACTAGCAAGTCCCACTGACTGGAGACAGATGACAGCTCTGAATGGGGTCAGGCTCCTAAGCCTTCACATGAGTTCCCATCCACTTGTAAGTGCACCAAGGGTTCCCAGAACTGAATGACTGGAAGTGAAATATTCCAGTTAGGAACAATAAGAACATTAGGAACAATTAGTACTTGTAATAGGCATGAAGGCACAGAGCCCAGGTTTCATTAAGATAGTTTTTATATTTTGAAAAGCAATATTAAAAAAACACTGGAAAATGCAAGATAAATTTAACAGTCGTTTCTACAAGTTTTAACCTTGTATTGCTTGGCCATTTTGACATATAAATTATTGCTTACTAGCTCTCATAAATGCACAACACAATAATATGTACAGTGGCAGACAAGCATGAAATATGGAACGGAAAACATTGGCAACATTGATTATGGTAAATCAGATTATTTCATACATACCACATCTCATAACTGTGGGTAACTACTAGCTGTAGTCCCTGAGAAGTTAGGTAAATACCTTGATTTGGGGTTTTCTATTTTATTACTTTTAATGCAAACTGACATCATTATGGCAGTCAGAGAGAACAAACAGGCAGGTGTTCTTACCTGAGCTCATTGCCTTCATTCCATTATTTAACAGTGTGTAAGATGATAGTATATAAGCTATGCAAATAAATATTTCTCTGCTAAAATGTTTAGTATTTACATCTTTCTCTGTAATTTTACAGCAGCATGTCTTATTATTTCTGCTAACACCTTTTCTTTTTTACCACTGTCATGCAAATGCAATTTATTGCTATCTAAGATGGGGCTGGAATCAAAAAGCTATGTCATCAAAACATCTAAATTTGATGAAAAAAAATCCCACATCAAAGAGGTACAAAGTGACTCAGCTTTTTCCTTTGTTCTGCCTAATTACTCCTCGTAGCTACTAAATAAAATACGCAGAGTATTTAACCACAGGTGTGACTGAAATAAACAGAATTTACGAGATTAATGGATTTTATCCTACGTAAGCTAATTGCACTATTGAAGGTTTAAAAAAATAATCCCACGATATCACCAGTGCTGGACCCTGGCAGAGGCTGTATAATGTCCTCCTTCCATTTCACAGGACTTACTTTTAGTCTTCCACCTAACTACCATATCTTCAAGCTTCTTGCCAGTCTGCAGCCCAGCTCTGCAATTCTTCACCTGCTGAACAATGGGGCTTTTTCTTTTTTTCCCCTATTAGACGCAGCTACAGACTCGGGCTATTTCCCTTTCCTTTATGGTTACAATTATGAAGTCCATATTTTCAACGTGAAACTGATGCACCCACATTAGACTCTCAGACCAGAAATTAATATCAGAGTTATATAGGCCCCTATGAAAACTAGTTTGTAAAGTTTTAAACAATAGTCTAAGTAGCCACAACACATATAGTGAGCTTAATGCTGGCTACGTTCCTTCAAACTGGTTTTATGCCAGCTGCAAGGGGTTGGCGACACCTGATTTAGTATAAAAGTTGCGGCAATGCAGATAGCCAGTACCTCAGCTGGCTCAAAGCCTACTGGTACAACTACCCATCCACTTACTTACACCATTACTTAAACCACCTAATCCAAACTAGCAATGAGGATCCAAACTGGCAATGAGGAGCCTTCAAGAGATCTCTAGCACGTTTTCAAATCAAAGCCAGAGCACAAAGTAATCTTTCTTCTGTTTTTCTTTTTTTCCCCTTCTTTCATTTCCTTATCTTTCATTCTCCAGCACTGCTGCTTGTTTATCAGTGGTAACTATCAAAACTATCACAGAGCCAAATGCAGTGAACTGAGAAACAGCCCCACTTTCTCACCCTGAATGCCTTCCTATGCTCCCTGTCCTACAGATTTCAAGAGAATCATAGAGTCACAGGGTAGTTCAGTAGGAAGGATGACCTCAAAGGTCATCTTGTCCAACCCCCCTGCAATGAGGAAGGACATTTTCAACTAGATCAAGAACAACTTGTGGACTACAGTGTTACACCATATGAGCTGAAGCATGCAGGCTGGTCTACCTACAGGCTCCAAAAAATAATGCCACAGTAAAAGAAAAGGATTTCACAAGGGGGAGCTCAATAACAAGCAAACCATTCAGGTAATGCAGCTAGGGCGGGAATTCCGCGAGCGCTGTAGCCAGAAGAACTGCAATAATACAAGCAGCAAATTGCATCTGGTTTCGTGTTCTTACACTGCAAAAAGGAGCCTACCACAGCTAGTATCCTCATCTGAACAGTTCTGGTCTGTTTGCACAAAGAGGTATTTACAATATGTTCAGTCACATCTACAGAAAAACATAGGAAATTTTTACTCCATGGCCAGCAAGAGTTTATTATTTTCTTTTTACTGGGTAAAAAGATTTTTTTTTTCCTAAAAAAAAAAAAAAATCATATAGTATTTGATAATAACAAAGTACAAGCAAATACGTTTCTGAAACATCTGTTTCCTTTACAATAGATCTATACAGTATTTCACAGATGGGAAAACCAAATGCATTCTACAGATTCCCAGAGACTACACGTTAAAGCTGCTTCTTTTTTAATCCCTTTAAACCAGAGATAACACAATTATGAAGACCATGCTGCTTCAGTATTACAGTATTTCAGTAAAGGATCATTTTCTTGAAAGTCTTCCTCATGTGGAAAACATACAATAGAGATGGGCAAGCAGTGCAATGTATTCTCCCTGCTCTGCAAAGGGACTGTTGCCATAAGTCAGTGTACAAATGCCAGACTGCATAATACATTGCCTGTGGCACTCACTAGGTTATTTCAGGGCAACTTCTTAGCACTGAAAACCAGAGCTATGTTGATGGTTGTGCTTAGATGTAGGTCAGCTGTAGACAAGACTTGAGAAATGCTGCTTCAGTACATGCCCAGAAGTAGTACTTTTAGCTACATGAGAATTGGCATGGGAAGGGGTGTGAGAGAGATGAAAGCAGCAAAAGGACTCTGAACTGAGAGCCCAGTGGGTATGCAGGTAATTACACTGGTACCCTGTGAGGTGTACCCTTTTGTTCTTTAAAAACTAGAAGCATGTGCAAGTTAGGTGAAGTTTCACCTGCTGAAGCAGTATTTCCAGGAGATGAATTAGGAATGTAGGTGGATCTAGGCATTGCCTCTGAGTAGACACCAAGGAGCGAGCAGAAAATAAAGCTCCCGCTATCATAATTTACAAAACATTAACTGCAGGAGCTGGTGCCAAATCTCAGATAACTGAAAAGGAAGAAAATAACACGTTTTCAGTGTACAAACCATTATGTCCATAAATTGCAACAAAAGTGGATTGGCTCTTTCGCTGTGTTTTATAAAGCAGATTCTTGATGGGCCATAACAGTGTGAACTGATGTTTATTGCTGACCTTCACAACGCACTCTTGAGTTTCATCTGGTGTGCTGTCTTTTTATTTTCTCATTCTTAGTTGTCAGCACTTATCTTGAATAAGATGCTCCAGTGGACTCTGGGGAGCTACATGGATTGCTCAGTATTTTTGGCAACAATATTTTGGCATCCTTGAATTACTGAAGCACATACTGTGGTGAACTGACAATCAATCCCCTTGCAACATGTTGCTTGCTGAAATGTTTTGCTGCTGCGACATGACCATTCCCTTCATTCTAATACTGGCAGAATCTGCATTGAAAGCTACACTGGACCAAACAATATTTTCACAGAAACCAAGCTTCTGAGCTCAAAGGATGCTGCTCCACTCCCTCCAATGCTAGTGACCAGCAGGAATGGCATCAGTTTCACTCTGCAAGTCTGTGAGCAGCTCCTTTGCTGGCTCTTGCCTGATTTTCCCACGCATGTTGTGTGAGCTACTGATAAAACTCAGTAAACTGTTCTTATATAGGGAAGCAACATGCTTGGCATAAACATTCACTTAATTCAAAGTGCTGCAGTTACAAGGTTATATGAAGCTGTGTACGCTCACACTCTCGGCTCTATCCTGTGAGAAAGCTCAAACAGAGCTTGTTGGCTGTCAATGACATGCAGATGATGGACGTATGGTTTCAGCTCATGATGCTCTTTTGAAGGAACTTCATTGCCTGCAAGACAGGAGAAAGCGGATGGATCAGAAAGCCATGCCTTGCCTGCTTCTCTGTCCTGTGCATTACAAAATCCCTGGTGTGCCAACCTGTCAGGTGCTAGACAGTCACAAGAAAGGCAGCCAGTAATAGAAGGGACCTCCTGTTTTAAGTGCAATTCCTGAGGAAACAGCTAGATACAGAGAAAGGGAGAAGAAAGCAAGCAAGCAGCAATGCTGTGCATCCAGTGTGCACAAAGGCGGGACAAGTGGACTGCAAGAAGCTGACTCTTCCCAAGGGGAAGGTTTACTCCTTTGGCAGTACAGGCAGCCCATCGCCTGCAAGTGTGGTTAAAAACCTTCTTTGTGCTGTTCTAGCAGCACAATGGGACATTCAGCAGCGGTGGGTGGCCCAGCCTGGAACTTTTAAACAACCTTAGTACAAGTACACAAGACAGCAGGCCCTGGATGACTTCCTTCAGAGCAGGTGAAAGGTGACAGTGGAGGAGACATACAAAAGCTGTTGAAAGCTCTCAAAGGCCCCCTGCCTTTTGATTTGTCCTGCTTTTGATTTCTGATATAGCAACAGAGATGAGTCATGCTGTCATTTCATGGGAGTTTACATGGAAAGAGGAATTAGCTGTGTAACAGACCAACGGAATGGTGGCTGGGATAGCAGATGTATTCTGTTACAAGCTTTATGCCCGACAACGGCCTGTGGGAACTCACCGCCTGTGAAACCCTCCAGCATGGCTGGTGACCAGCAGAAGAGCAAAAGGAAGAGCTAGATGGGCCACCAGACCCATCAAGACAGGCGGACAAGGCAGTGTTTTCCACACACTGCTGACTGCTGACAAACAAGTGAAGGTTGGAGAACTCCATCCTAGTCCATGTCCTCAAGCAATCTTAAATAATATTATTCTAGATTAAAGAAGAAAACCCCTCAAAATTTCCCCAACCAATCAGCTTAACTCCCACACTCCCTCCCTCTCCTTTTTTATATTATCATCCTTGTCTCCACACTCTCTGGCTACACAAGAAGCTTTCCAAAAACGCATCATCCCATTTGTTTCTGGCAAGAACTATGATGTGGCATGGGTAATGTGGGATGTCAAAGCGGTCAGTTCTGTGTGCAGCTGCTAATGGGGCTCTTCGGCAGCTATTTTTAAAGAGTTACTTCTGAGCAGCTAACTTGAGAAATGTAAGAGAGAACAGGACATGATTAACTTGTGTTGGGATACAGAGATGACCTTTTTGCTTTGCAGGAATAGAACCCCAGTAGCTGTGCTGAATGTACTGAAAAACATTTGTATTTCTCATTAACACCTGAAATAACAAAAGCTTGAATTCTATTACTTTCTCAGGCTGCTTTGCCTGTTTTTGGAAATGCTATTATTTGTTTTCAGGATTTAGGGTATAAAAGTGTTATTTCTATTAAAAAGGCATTTCAGTCTTGCTTGGAAACAAACCAGTTTCTTAAGCTTAATAAACATAATATAGTCCATAAACAATAATAATATTCCTTGCTTAGTTTTGTTTGAATTCTTTCCTACAGTGAGACTTTTGTTGTTCTTAGACCAATCTAGAAATTGATGCAGTAGAAAGATTCACCCTCCTGATGGCAAAATAAGCCCCACTAGAAAAGGCAACTGTCCATAAAGTCTCAATAAATATTCAGTGAATTCATTTCATGCCTAAATGAATTTAAGGAAAAAAAAAAAGTGCCTACAGGGATGTCTGTATAAGCTCCTTTTTAAATGCCAGCTTCATAATAAATCAAGTCTGTGGTAAAATAAAACAACAATTAGATACTTCAAACTATCAGATTATATGATAAATCTCAGGTATTAACCTTAGATTTATGTTGCAACAACTACAAAACCACTTGGGGAAAAAAAAAATGCAAAAATGGGATGAAAGATTTGCAGAGAAGCTGCAAAAAAAAATTCACATCATTAAAAGGAATCAATGCTACATTTTGTAACACCAAATAAGAGACATTCTATCTTACAGAGGCACTGTTTGAATTAGTCACTATTTCCTTCACTATCTTGTTTAACAGAATAAAAACAAAAGGCACATCCTTCTCCCTTTCTCTTATACATATGTATCTCAAAATAACACAAGAACCATAATACTGAGCAGCCTTTGTTTGAAAAACAGACTGTACAGACATATGGTAATTCAGAACAAATGTTCAGCAAAGCTCTTAACAGTGCCTATCATTCTCCAAGGTACATGAATTTATATACTAAAGTATTATTGTCATTATTCTTTTTGTGAGAGTTCATGTTGAGAGCTGCTGAAAATTCAGCTCAAAAAAGAGAAGCAATTCAAATCCTTTTTATTTCCCCCCAAGGTTAAAGCACGGTTCTGAACTTCTCTTTGGAAAAAAAGTTTTAGTGGCCTCAATAAATGTTTAGTGGGTTTAGCTTAAAAACTAATCACTTCCTAAAGTAGTCTTGTGTTTGCCCCTTTCCTGGGTTTAACCTCTCTGCAGAGAAGAAGAAATGCTGAGAAGGAGAAAAACAAGGTTTCTCCTCTGTGAGCAGCAGAACAAAGTGAGCTGGGGTCTTCTGGCACGGTCTCTTAGGACTGGATGCTATGGTGGCTTAGGAGGTGGAAACACAGAAAAAAAGGAGTCGTCTGTGCAGCTAACGCACTTGTGGCCATTCCTAAAAACATAGATCCTCCAGTGTCTAAAGCAGGCAGAGCTCTATTAGCAGAGGCACTAATGCAACTCCCTCTTTTCTATAGTCAGCTACTTTGATGAAACCCACAAGACTTTGGTATCTTCAAGACTTCTACCATTTTGTGAAATGACAGTAAGAACCCAAACTATGCAAACAATTGCTCTGGGTGGAAAGCCAAGTGAAAAGCTGTAGTGATGAATACCACCTTTTAGCTACTGGAAGCCAAGACAGCTGTGAATCCATTACCAAAACAGCTTAGCAGGAGACTGAGGTAACTCAGTTATAGCTGGAAAAGTGAAAAACAAAGCATACACCACAGGCCTTCAGGATTAAGAGCAGCTGTCACATATCTTATCTCAACATGGTATTTTGAAAAGGTGATAATTTTTGCAGGGAAATAAGTTGTAAAGAATTTGGAAGCTGTTTCTACAAATATTTTGTAAAGTAAAACTCCATACAACTGTGGATGAGGACCTTCCAACAATGACACCCCCTCTTGCCAACTTGTTAAATAATTGTTGACCACATTTTCTTGCTGTAGTAAATCTGAGCAAGTGGAATGAAAGCAGAAAAAATACCCACAACAGCTTGAAGCTATATAAAGGCAAACTAAATGGCAAATTTTGGCTACTCACCAAGTTGGTTGTTTCTGCAATGTCTCAATGATCGAACAGTATCTGCAATCATGTGCTGCAAAGACAAGATATAAAACATCAGTGCAAAAATCTGACATGGATTTTCTCATTAGAAAAACCTAGAAAAAAAATCTCCTTGCTTATACTGTACAGCAAAAAACAATAGTAGTAAGGTAGCAAATGAAGACAGAAGGAAAGACATTTTGCTCTTTGTCTCAGTGATAATACATGATGAAATAGGGTTAGTTTAGAAGGTCCTTATTAATATCACACAGATTATATGAGAACAACTCCCTAAGAGCCCATACAAAGTGGCAACGAAAAACTGCCGAACAAACAATTGCCTATTTTTGTTCCTGTGACTTTTATTAAACTGAAAGCCTACAGCAGCATACTTGCATAGATCCTTGCACAATCAGGCACCAGTATCAGCTAGGCAGTTTTCTGCAGTATGATAACCAACACGAAAGATTCCCCAGCCCATGGCCTAAATACTGCAAAGCAAGAACCCTGACACCTTTGCAGATATGTACCATATAAGACTATACTGTATGTATGCTGTGCTAAAAAAAGCTGGTGCTAACACAGATACTGAATGTTCACATAGATTAAGCAGAGGAAATAGAAGGTTTAAGTTTGGCTTCTTGTTTAGGCTCAGGTCTTAAACTTATGAGAACTGGAACTGCTCACTATAAATCAGTGCAGTGTGCTAATTTTCACTAGATGTCTCTCATAAAGTTTATGAGGCATTACTTTTTTTCCTTGATTTCACTGCTTTCTGTGGCAACTCTTAGAATCATAGAATCATAGAATAGTTAGGGTTGGAAAGGACATTAAGATCATCTAGTTCCAACCCCCTGCCATGGGCAGGGACACCTCACACTAAACCATGCCAACCAAGGCTATGTCTAAACCGGCCTTGAACACTGCCAGCGATGGAGCATTCACAAATTCCCTGAGCAACCTATTCCAGTGCCTCACCACCCTTACAGGAAAGAATTTCTTCCTCATATCCAATCTAAACTTCCCCTGTTTTAAGTCTGAAACCATTACCCCTTGTGCCATCACTACAGTCCCTCATGAAGAGTCCGTCCCCAGCATCCCTATAGGCCCCCTTCAGATACTGGAAGGCTGCTATGAGGTCTCCACGCAG
>JASSUY010014061.1:12408-24249 GCA_032466535.1 Forpus xanthops
TGAGGTTGGCATCAGCCCACCTCACAAGCGTGTCAAGGTCCCTCTGGATGGCATTCCTTCCCTCCAACGTATCAACCCTCTTCACCAAATATAGTAATTTAAGCAATTTGCAGTCAGCAGGAATGATTTAATAGTTCATGTAAACTGCTGATGCTCTTTTCACAACTCTCTCAAAAATAATCAGAGGAGGAAAGGATCGAATGTCTTGAGCAGAGTATGTTTAAAACCAGAAGGACACAAAACAGCCCTCTCAACACCCTGAAAGTGGCTTAAAGGGCTCCTCCACAGAAAAATTTATGTTTACCAGAAACGTCATACTGCTTTAATCAGTGAATCAAAATCTTTTTTCTTGTTACCCAGCTAGCTTCACTTGCCATGATATCATGCAATCTTTTGTGCTGATGTCCTTGCACCGATTATAATAAAGTTCCAATAAGGTCTAGATTTCATGATTATTACTGTGAGTATTAGGGGAGCTAGACTTCCACCAGAGCTGCCGCTATGATGTTTTTCAGCTGCTACGCTTTACATTTGGCTTTTAGAAGTAAGAGAGATCCCAGTTTTGCACACAATCATTCTTTGCTGTTTCTTCATTGTAGTGTGGGAATACATCACCTGAAGGTGGTGCTCTAGCAATGGAAGAATCTCTTTGTGTAACTCTCCTAAAGCAGAACCCCAAATCCCTTGGCTTTAGTAGCCCAATTAGGCATTTCTCTCTGTGTGTTTTCAACTCTCTGGGATCCAACTGTAATACAGAAAATTAGCCAATTCCAATAGCAAAACAAATGCAACTTTCTGACTGTTTGAGCAGGTGTTTGCACACCTTCAGTGTGATTAGTAACACACGTTTCTTGTGGCCTTTCATCCTACCCGCTACCTAGGATCATTAGCACTCCTTTAACTGAGGAGAGAAAAAAAGTCAGGCTTGGGAGTTGCACAGATATTTAATGGATGGGGCTTGAGAACCTTCAGCTGCATATACACAGTCCTTACAGCTGAAGGCCCTAGGTAAGTACATGTTATCTAAGCCGCTAATGGCCACTGACCTGTATTCAAGTTTGCTGGAGTGTGGCTAAGACATGTCATTGCTAGGATATGGGTGATGGCTGACTGGAGAAAAAGCCTGAAGAAGATACATTTCAGTGATTCAGCTCAGTAAATATACTGGAAATACCTTGAGATGCAATAGTATAATACCACATTTTCATTTATTCCTTCAGATTTAGTTGAGGAAGAGGGTATGGTACTGTATATCGATCTGACACTAGACTAGAGTTTACCCAACATGGAGTTAAATAAACCATTGCAATCCCTTAAACTTCTGTTAAAATTAGGCAATATTCCTAAGACAAAAGATTGTTTCACTTTCTTCTCTTTGCAAATTCCCTTCTTTACATTTTGAATTAACTTTCTCTTCGCAACAACCATGTCATGTCAAATCAAGTCCAGTTACATAGGATTATTGAGGCCATGATGGTCTAAGACCATAAAAAAAAAAAAAAAAGCAGGAATTGTAGGGAGAGAGAATATCTTGTATTAAGGCAGCTGATAAGGTTGGAGAAAACAATGTTTCAGACTAAAAAAGTGTCCTTTGGGTGAGATTTAATGAGAAATTAAATATTTCCAAATACTGATCCATATAGAGACACAAGAAAACACCTTTGCTTTGAAATTTGTAAGTAGAAATTATATGCATTTATGACAGCAAGTTTCTTCCCCTAAGCAGTAATATGCTATGGTAGAACGAATCTTTTCCTCTTTTTCTGCAACAGCAAATTTTCAGGTGAGTTTCAGTGGCTTGATCCAAACCAAGCAGGAGCCAATATCAATCCTAATTTTTCTCAGCAGAGTCCAGAAAGTTCTCAGCACCCAGTACAGAACACCAAAGAAGACATTCTTCCTTGCTACAAAGCCCTTACAACGAGAAAAGAAACATAAACTGATGCATATATGACTATGTGTGATGAATCTTGTTAGGAAGTTCGTGCCCATTGACTAAATGCCTTAGCATCCAAATGAACCAGCTTAACACATGTACTACCTGAGTTTCCACTACACTCATATTTAAATTTCTTCTAAACCCCTACTTCCTAAGCTTGTACTATTGCCTGCATTCATACATATTCAGGGCTCTGTGAAACAGCATGCTCCTGAGGGTGTGATCTGACTAATAATATGGAGGAAGTGTCAATCTGAACAACCCTAATCCCAGCACCATCACCTCAGATTCTCCCTCCAGCCATTTAAAATGCCCATTATCTATTTGCATGGAAAAGGTGAAATCCTGGCTCACTGAAGTCAATAAGCAAAACTGCCACTGCCTCTGGAGACACAGTGGTGACAAAAAGGATGGAAAACCTTGGCCAGCAAGCCCAGCATACATTAAACACATAAACGATTAAACAACAAACAAAAGAACAACGTCTGACTAAGAGTGGAACGAGAATTAGATCCTACGTACTCGCTAAATAAATATAGGGGGCAGTGGGGGGGTTTTAGTAACAGTTACTGTGTATTAAGGGCTAGTTTAATTTACATGTTAATTGGATGTACTTCCAAGAGGCAATGAAGAAGAATATGATAATGAGTTTTATGCAAACACCTAAAGGTCAAACAGTTAATGGACTTGGGACCAGAAAACCTTTCATTAAATGCAAATCCTTGCTCTTGGTAACTCTGCAACAAGAAAAGGTGCAGAAATCAAATAGAAAATACAAAAAAAGGAGCTCAGGTTCAAAAGTCAAAGTCTACATCTGCTTGCGAGTTGAAAGACAACATATAGTATGACAGGATGTGAAAGTAAGTTCAACATTTGATTTGTGAATAAGCCCATGTTTGCATGTTCATCCTCAAACAAGTGTAAGCACATGGAGAAAATAGTTGGGAACGACTCACGAGGTATAGCCATCTGGACTAACAGTCCCATGGCACATACAGAGCAATTGGGAAGAACATTCTGGTTCCTTGTTCAAATACTCCATGCCAACAAAAAAAAAATATTCAAAGTTTCTCCACTCCTCCACTGTGCAGATATGCAAACTGTGGATTTCAGTGCTATGAAAATGTTATCAACAAAGAAATGAAATATGAAAGCTAGAGAAACCAAACCTCTATCTGTAATATGCCAGAGTAGGTGTCATCTGATGTCTAGAGTAGATGTGGTTGAAGATACAATGTCAGTAAGTGCTTTTCTACATAACGTTAGTACAATGGTCTTTAGAGTCAGTTTAATTCATATTTTATGCATTATTTTCTTCATCAACTAGCCTAGATCAATTTTTTTTTTTTCATTTAAGATCCCTGGAATTACCGTACCAGCAGCAAGTTATTAAACTAGAAAAACATTTTTTTCAGTGCCTTGAGGGGGAAAAAAAAGGGAAATCCAATTCAGGGAAAGCTCAAGCAGGAGAACTCAACTGGGGAGAAATAGTCTATGAGGTGGTGAAAAGGAGTAGATAACACTGGGAAAAGAAATGTCTGGAGTGTGTGGCAGTGATGCTGGCCATTACTGGCTTAGCCATGTACACAAAAGTAGGAGTGAGAGGTGAGAAGAACAAAGGAAAAGGGCAGGAAGATAGTGCTGGCTGTTTTATCTTAACTGTTCTTTTTGTATCCCTGATTCATCCAGAAGAAAGCCTTTTTAGTCTTACAAGATAAAGAAGGGAAAAGGGAAAAGGAACATGAATCTCTGAAAAACAGGAAGGACAAAATTTGCTTACCAGCTTCTCAAAATTAACAAGGTTATCCAGAAAAGTTTTATTTCCTTCATGGATGAATGTTACATCTGGAAAAAAAAAAATAACAGAAAAAATTACTTTTCATGTCTTTATTGTTTAATACAAAGAAATAAAATTAATAAACAGCAACAAAAAAAAAAGAAAAAAAAAAAAAAGGCACCCCATTAAGGACTGACACAATGTCTTATAACGACAGAACAAAAGCCTGGTATAATGATGACATGAAGAGATTATTAGATAACAACACTACGTATGTATAGAGCCCCAGCTGGGACTGGCCAGTCCCTGAGCCCAGAGCTCCATGGGGGCATCGCTACCAGATGCTGGAGTAGACTCTGACACCCCTTCATCTCTCTCTGTGGGACACAATGATTCTGAAGTTCTCTCCAGAGACAAGGGAGCTGCCAGCCGGGGAGGTTAAACACAAGACACTGAACTGAAGTTCAAAGCTTTGAAATAAGCTTTACAGCTAGGGAAGAAACACTTTTACATAGTGTTACAGGAGACATTTTGCAAAGGCAACAAAAAGGTCAGTGAGAGGAAAAGGTTTATATTTGGCTCCTGGAAGGGAAATGTGTACTGAACTGGGTAGAGCAGGAAGGGAAAGGAATATCAGGTAAAACAATAGAAATGTTGCTAAATTAAGATATAATTAAAACACTAGCTTGAGGTTATTTTCTCCACTTAGGACACAAAGTGAGACCTATCTTGGACATGAAGTATCAGGAACACGGACAGACTTCGCATGGGGACTGAAGCTGCTTTGACTGCAGTGATGCATCCTCCTGGTTACTGAAAATACTTGGATACTCGGAGTATCAACACTCAAATACTACTCCATACTAAGAGCGTCACCTATCATGTCCCTATCAGCTCTCTCCTGGATATGCAACTCTCCAGGAGTACCAGGAGGAGACAGCACTACTGTAATGCAGCAGTACTCTAATACCATTGCCTCTTAAAAGTCACAGCTGTGCCTGTCAGCAGGCAAATGGCACACAGTAAATGGGAAACATCTTCTCAGCAGAGGTGCCAACCTCATCTCTAGGACTCCCTCGGATGTCCCTCTGATGTCCTTGGTCCTCCTACTTTCATGGGACTTTAGAGCATCCCTGCAGCTAACGCTGGTGTTTGCTTTGTAACCCTCCAACCACCTTCATCCTCCCCTATAACAGACAACCTGTCTTATTTTCTTTTCTTTCAAAGATTCACTGTGGGTATGAGGGGCATTTTGTAACTGCTCAGAATGGAAATGTTAATGGATTCATACGCTGGTGGAAACCAGGGGCTTGGACTCATTAGGCAGAGCTCTGTGAGAGGTGATGGAGAGTTCCTGTGTCGCCAGAGCAGATGGGCTGGGGTCTGCCTCAGGCAGGCAGGATAAAAGCATGGGCACCCCAAGGCCAGCTCCAACTCCTGAGCAAGTGGGGCAAGCACTATGCAGGGTGTATACACCTCCTCTGCTGGGCTGCTTTGGGGCAGCCATAGAAAGGGACACAGAAAGGACATGGATTCCTGACACAGACGTTACTTGTGTCTGTATCACTGCAGTTAAAAGCTCTCCATTTCTTCTAACAAAAAACTTACACAGGAAGCAGAAATTTCCACCGAGGTATTTAAGTCAGTAACAGCAACATGTATACCTCTGAGGGTGAAAGGAACAGAAATTTGCTTTTCAGCTGCAACTGACAGTCTAGATAAATTCAGCAGAGCAGAAAATTGCATCTGAGCTTGGCTATAACAGTACATCACAGTACTTTATTACACATTTGAAAAATCTGCCTGATTTTCCAAAGCTGTGAGAGATGTCTGCATTTAAGTTTAACTAACTTTAAAAGAACACTCTAAAGTTATTTTTCATAATCAAAGAAAGGTTATTCATGATTTTCAGATTTTTCTTGAAGCTACTTTTTGTCTTGTGTTGAAATGCAGTAATTTGTTGAGTTACTAATGCTTTCTCTGCTACCCATACTTATTGGTCTTGGAAATACAAACATGCAAAGTCCTAGGTGTTACGTGGTACTTTGGGAACTACCAATCTTGGCAATATCTCCTTATGGATCACTGTACTGAAAAAAAAATTACTGTATTAATTTGCAAAGTCTCCTTGTTATTTCCAATACATTTTAAGAGACATAAATGCTCCTTACGTGCATGTTTTTCTACACTATATTGTACTGTTGTGCAAACATCATTGCTACAAGTCACTTAAGTTTGCTGCCTTTTGTTTCCAGGCATGACATCCTCAAGAACACTTGAAAAATACTGATTTTGAAGCCTTGATAACGGTATCCATCTGAATTAATGCAAACTCCTTTGACATGTGCAAAGAGGGGAAGTGCCTGATGGCTCCTGAGCTTTCACTGATTTATCTGGAGAACTGCCTTCAAACATTTAAAACTCATAGCAGCAGCAGCAGCAGGTTGGAATAAATAGCTTAAAGAGGACACTTTCAGAATACAGGAATAATCAAATACATCTGCCATGTTCAAAGGCAAAGCAAGTAATAATTAATGATTCCAAGACAACAGAATATTTGAAATGCCTGCCATTTAACTAGCTGCCCAGCTCACTGCGTTAAGCACAGAGCTGTGTTTTAATAATTTTGTAAAAATATATATTTTTTTAAAATAGTAAGATTTTATTTATCTCTTTCAGACCTATAAAAGACTTGAAAAACCCTTGCTGTCAGGGCAGGCTCTGCCTTCAGGGTGACACAGGATAAGTTCACTCTGTCAAGGCAAAACAAGCATCACAGAACAGCGGCATGACTGAGGCTGTTTCTATGGGTGCAGCCAGCATAGCTGTGCAGCCCCATTCAAGGATTGCAAGGTCTTGCTTGTCCACTGAAGAGGATGTGGCCAAAGCAATGGCACACTGCTCTATCTGCAACTGACAGGAAGATATTGAAAACCTGTGTGAAAATTGCCATCTTCCCCCTGCATCAGTAAAAGGCAGATGTTTATTTCCAGACCAAATGCTACCTTATAGATACCACTACATGTGCCACATGATTATCACAAGGCCACCTGAAGGAAATATTACCTTGCACTTATTTTTAATTAACCACAATGAATAACAGCAGCCAAGCTTTAACATTACCTTTCAAAAGTAAGGGCATGAAGGGGATTTTCGGTGATTTCATTTTCTTGAATGCATCTCTGTAAGCTTTGTGATTCAAAGAAGGATCCTACAAAACCATTTGGGTAATAGAGAGAAAAATCAATAGGCTATAAAAAGAGCAATTTTAAATCCATTAAGGGCTTATGATCTGAACATGATTTAGATACAAAAGGTTTCTTTGGAAATGAGGTACATAAAGTGACTAGAGAGGTGACTTACTAAACTGAACAGGAAACGTAAACAGTGAAAGGAACAAAAGCAATTACATTCCTCTAGATGAAGCAGTGCTACAATGAGAGTAAGCTGCAGAACAGATTCACTTGCACTGCTCTGTAATTTCCCCACAAATTCCTGTTAGCAAAATCTCTTATGTTTACTATCTAGCATAGAATGTAACTCTGAATGTCTTGCTGATCAATTTTATCTTTGAAAAAAGACAAAACCAACCACAAACATCACCGAACAACAAGAAGAAAATCCCAACAAGAACCGATCTCAGATCAGTGAAGCATGTTAGAGATTTTATAAAGAGAGTGTGCTTCAGTGGTGTTGTGTAAGTAATTCAAAAAGGCATCTCCATTTCCCATATAAACAAACGTTTTTGTATACAAGCTCACACACAATCTTGAAAAGACATTAATTTATAAAAGACTCTAAGTACAGAAGCACAGACAGCCGTTGGAAGGCCACGTCTCATGTTCCCTGTACCAGGCAGCGATGTCACCAGGCACCCGCTTTCACAACAGCCAGAGGAAACACTTGTTTATTCAGCTTTGAAAATGCTGACAACGACCCTTAGCCTCTGATTTTGATTTTTTTTTTGCCAACATCAACTGTTCTCCTTTCTCCTGATCCACAGCATGTTGCTTCAGATAAAGGCAGATTAACCACCAGAGTAAAAGTACAGTTTCCAAATCGATGCTGGGGAACCAACACCTCCCTGCCCTTCTTCCAGCTGTCAGGAATACAGCTTCTTTCTTTTCCTGTGTTTGGAGACCACCTCTGAGCTCTGAAGAGCGGCGTGGCCTTCGGCAAATAACAGATCTGACGTGACAAGATCCAGCTCCAGACAACAACGGGCAGCCTTCAAATAAATTAGGCAGAAGGAAGATAGGTAAAGGCAAACAAAGCTGTCCTGCTCCCAACACTGTACTTACAGTCAAACTTTCAAGCTCAGTGAAAAGTTTCTTGAACTTCCCAGGAATTTTCTGAAGTGGGGAAAACAGAGAGGAAAAAAATGAAAGTTGATTTAGGCAGAAAAATGCCGTGGTTGAAGTGCCTACTGAAAGTACCAACAGGCAGTTAATCTCTGCCCCTCAGCTGCAAAAGCCCTAATTACAGACCATGTTATGATCAATGCCAGTAAGGCTCTGGAGCCTACAGCCTCACCTTGGGGATCTGCATCCTTCCCTCATGGAAACTGCGTGTTAGCAGCTGTTTTTATTTTCTTCCCTAGCTTCTATGCCTGCTGTGTTTACCTTAATATCTGTATTAAGGCAGAGGCAGTAACACAGGCAGAGAATCTAGATACTGTGATCACATCCAGGTTAAATTATTTATCGTTATCAATCTTTCCTTAAAACAAGGGTTCTAGAAATTAACAGCCATCACCCTTGGTGCTATCTGATACACCACCCCCAGTGCTGACCAGTGCTAGTGCTGGCACATACTGATGTCAGAGAGAGATATTTCCTTAACAAATGATTAATCCATCTTCGATAACTCATCCTGCAAAAGAGCTGATAAAGGAGAATTAAAGAGGGTTTATTTCTACTTTGTGGGGTTTGGTTGGTTGGTTGGTTTGGTTTTAAAACTTAATTATTCCATGATTGCTTCTCTGGAGCCACTTTTATGAGACTTTCTGTTCTGACATCTACTTAAAATGCTCAGATTATTATTTCGTCTTTCAGAGGGTAAGATCTCCTTGCTTTGTTCTTACTTAGAAGCTCTGGAAGGACAGTTATATTTGAATAACTGTCTATCTGAAATTTCAGCTCACAAAGAAGTTTCTCTGCTAACACTCACTCCGTGTTTGATTTCAGCATGAAAAGCCCCAACAGTTAGACAGAAAGGGTATTTCACCAGTATGCAACCTTTATGAGAAATGGTTTTGACACGGTCTAAAAGATACAAAGATGCTTCTTACCTCCCAGGTCTGAGACAGCCGGCTGACAGATGCAGTATTGAGTCCCATAACAATAGCAAAGAATGAATTCAGATTTCTTTGGGCTTTACAGCTGTGGAATAAAAATATGAATGTTGTATTCTGATTTTTTTGTACTCAGAACTACAGATAGATGGAAAGCACAGGTATCCTAGGTTACTGAGTCCCATTTCAACCCTCAGCGCTAACATACAATCATCTTCCACATAATGAACTCATTAAAGGTCCTCTCATGACCACCTGAGTGGTCTAGGTCTAGGCGATGGGGTCTTTAAGAAGTTTTTTAGCAAACATTCTACTGTCTCATCAACCCTGTTGTTGGCAGGCTATTTTTTCCCCTTTGCTGTCAAAAGTAATTTCCCCTTTCCAATGTTCAAGTTACTCTCAGTTGTCCTTTATCATATAGAATAATTGACCTATATTCAGTTGTATTATAAATATTTTCATCCCTTTTTTCATCTTCTCTGTAAATTGCACATTATCAGTTCCTTCAATTCGCTCTGTGGTCATGACCTGCAATCTACTTTTCCATATAGTTATTTTCATTGAATTATTGTAATTTATTTTAACTTTTCTTCCATGTGTTTCCTTCTTTCTAAGGAGATGGAGTGAGACAGTGGGGAGAGAAGGAGAAACATAATTATTGGTTTGGCTCTAAGTTCTCACACCTTTCTTCTGTGCAAGTGTAAAACAAATAGCAAATTATTTATTTGGAACAGCATCACACTCTGTCCTTGCCTTTAATTTGTCATCTATTATCACCCAAGGACCTCTGTCACAGTATTGTTCGTTACCATCATGCATTTATTTCTTCAGCTCAGTATTAGCATTCTCTAGCTGAATTACTTTGCATCTATCTAAATTAAATCTTATCATACTGTTGTTTGCACATGCCACTAGACTCCTCAGATCATTCTTTTTTTTTTCCCCGTTCTCCACAGCATTTGCAATCCCTCATCACTTCCACTGTCTACAGATTTGATTAATGTTCAATTTACATGTCCTATAAATCAGTTGCAGTCAGCACTGGTTCCAATACAGATCCCTACAGAATTTGCTTGATACCTCTATACTTTGACATTTTACTGTATACAATCAGATCCTGCTTATTTCTAGATAATTAGGATATTTGAAATCCTGAAATATTGAGTCCTTTTCAAACAAGATTCCCCTTTCTCCTGAATATCCTTGAAGACCACAATAAACACGTGTGCATGCGTGTGTGAGTGAGAATCCTCTTTGAAGATAATTTTACATACAAACGAATCCACTGCCTTCACTGGGATTAATCGAGAAAAGCACATGCCAAGGCCTTAGTCTGGAAATTTTCTAGCACTTCTTACAAGTTTTATAAAGATTTCACTCATTGCTGTGTACTGTCTTGAGACTGTATTTCTCATCTCACTTCAGCTGTCTTAAAGTTATCCATAACCTTGTTGCTCAGACTCCTTCTATCATTCAAGTCAAGACAGCTCCCAAATGTAATTCATTCCAAAACAAGAAAGGTGTCCAACACAGCTTAAATAAACTGTCTATTGGGTAGGCCCATTTCACACAAAGAACTGTAGAGAGAGGGCACATCTTTTCAAGTCAGCCACTGCTTGGCAAGCGAGAAGGCTGCTGTTTTATCTAATGTATTTATTCTAACCCTTCATGACCTGTTCCTGTAACTCCTCAAAATGTTAATTTCTAACAAAATGCTGATTAATTTTCTTCATTAAATCACTTGTTTTCTATTTTAGACTAGCTCATCAACAGAAGAGTATGCATCTGTGCTTCAAAAAGTCCATCTCCATTTTATGTGCTGACATACTTGTGTAAAAGCCTTCATCTTCTTCACATATTCTTCAGCAGTAAAGTACACAAACATTCAACATGAGGTGTTAGTCCTAGTACTTTCATGACAAGCTGAGAGTCATAGACAATGATTGCTGGCCAAATTTGGGAGCAGAGAACAGGTAGCAGCCAGAGCTGCTCAAAGCTCCCTACCTCTATGCCTTAGTCAAAACCAAAATAGCAGAGCTTCTTAGCTTTTTCCTCATGATGAGAGTCCTGTGCTAAGCACTGTCCTCCTACCCTAATTGTTCCTCTTTTATCAACTCTTCCAGAATTGATAAGATATGATAATGTCTTCTTTTAGAAAGCTGCTTTTCTGATCACAAAAGATCCCAAGCAAACCACATACCCACTTATTTGTGTATCCATTATTTCTTCATCTATAGGCTACAATGATGAAATGCAATGGGAAAGCCCGTCTGCTGTTTACTGACAACTACCGTTAGTCTCCATAGCTTCGGCTTTTCACTTAACAGAGATGGAATTCAAATAAAGCAACATTTTAGTCTAGTAACGAATATATCCCTATTCATGTGGAACAGATGTGAAACTTTCCCTGGAACTCAAATTAATGATACTGTGGTGCAAGCAAGACACACAGAACCAAACAGTGTTGAATAATTTGACTAAACTTGTCCATTGATAAGGCAGAAAATGAACCATATGGATACCATACAACTTGAAAACTAAATCAAATTACATTTATGAGTTACACTAGATTAGATCAGAAGAATTCATTTCACCAAAGGCACTGCTTCAGCAGAGAACAGCCTTTGGAAAGTTTAGATTGGATCTGAGGAAGAAGTTCTTTCCTGTAAGGGTGGTGAGGCACTGGAATAGGTTCCCCAGGGAAGTTGTGAATGTTCCATCGCTGGCAGTGTTCAAGGCTGGGTTGGACATAGCCTTGGTTGGCATGGTTTAGTGGGAGGTGTCCCTGCCCATAGCAGGGGGTTGGAACTAGATGATCTTAAGGTCCTTTCC
>JASSUY010014061.1:42058-81033 GCA_032466535.1 Forpus xanthops
CCGTAAAGTGGGGGGGGAGAAGAAGGTTGGGAGGAGTGAGTGGGCAGGCAGATTGATTTACGCTTGAAACCGCGACAGTGGTGATTTACAATTGTGAAGACTACAACTACAAACAATACCTCAAATGAGAAAGGTAACATTGAGCTCTGATTTCCGTATCCTGAGTTTCTCACTATTTGTTTACAACCTGTTCCAGTCCAAGTTAGTCCTCATATACAAGCATGCAACTGAGAGCATCCCAGGAGCTTTTCATGCCAAGGCTGCAATTTTGCAATAATTTAGACCAATTTCAGTTACAGCTGCCTTGTCAGTGAGTTATTGACCTCATAGCTGCAGTGTAGGATGCCAATAAGAATTCATCTTCACATCATTCAAAACCAGATATTATGAGGATTTCACATGGATGGATAGCTAACGACATCCCACCCTGTGAGCATGGGATTCAAAATACCTCTACTGTCCTTAAAAGAAAAATAAATCTAGCAAGATCAATGTATTTAACCAGCTGATCTAGAAAAAGTCCTGACCCAAAGACAAACAGCTAAACCCCCTTACATTCAGGATCAAAACAATTAAATTCTTTATATTTCACCAACATTGTTAAAAAATGGTGGAAATTATTAGCTCTGCATAAAAATATTTTGCCTCACTAAATGAAAAGACATTGTGAACAGCTTGTTCTCCATCTGAAAAGTCATCTATTCATTCTGTTGCACATCTTTTGGATGATACAAAGCAGCTATTAAAGTTGGAGGTTTCACAAACATTTATTTGGAAACCACTGATCTTGGAGTCAACAACCACATTTTAGTTCTTCACGAAAATGTGACTATGAGGTGATCCTCATGAAGTCAGAGATATTTACAGCAGATTATTTCCCCAACTTTCTGTATAGGTGATATCTGAGTTTCAGAAATACATAGCCATGTGTTCAGAAAAGAAATTGACTATAGATGAAGCAAAACTGCAATGCTTATCAATGAGCTTCTGCAACTGATTTCTTCTTTCTTCTAAATGCAGAAGAAATGCTAAGAAGAAAGTTCATGAATTTTGATTCCTGGAGTTTGTATATGGGCTAGATCTCTTCAAATTGTCCCTCAACTTGCTTAGAAATTTAAACCCTGAAGGAATGTTTGGAACAAAAAAGCCTGAATTCTACATGTGGTCCATTAATAGCATCACTCGCCTGTTAAATTACTTTAACAAGTAAGCAATTAAAGTGCTTTTGCTAGATTAAATATCTATTACAAGGAGATTTATATATTTATATATATATAACATATATATGATATTTTATATTTACCTAAAGACTTTACAATAATATTCATATTTTCAAATGCCTGCACTAGCTTGTAGGTATTTC
The DNA here is from genome assembly GCA_032466535.1 of Forpus xanthops. Classification (NCBI taxonomy): domain Eukaryota; kingdom Metazoa; phylum Chordata; class Aves; order Psittaciformes; family Psittacidae; genus Forpus; species Forpus xanthops. The sequence goes on from JASSUY010014061.1 coordinate 43,422, forward strand.
CCTGAAGTCCTTCTGTTCACTGTAACTATCTTCTGCATTTTCTTCCTAAATGCACTGTAATTTAAAATCATTCCAAATGTTTTTTCATGCCATAGAAAGGACACAAAGCCTGAGGGTGTAGCGATTCTTCAAAGGGAATTTGTTCAAAATAAACAATTGGACACTTCTCAGATACTTTTGGACATTAATACACGTCCACAAATAGTGATTTGCTGATTTTAACCTGCAAACAGAGAGAAAGGCAAAGAATGAGAGAATTGATTCACAGCAAATTATTCATTCTGCCACTAAGAGTGATAAACTTGAATTATGAACACAAGTCTTTCCAGGGTTTTTCTGTTTAGTCACAGTTGATTTAAGAATTAAGAAGAAAAAAAAGACAATTCCACTCAATTCATTATTTACAGCTCACCATACCCCCAGAATGGCAGTGAAATATATACTTACCCCTGCTTTCAAATACCACTGCGTCCCAGTTTCTGCATTAACTTGCAACCATCATCCCCATTATTCCCACTGAAAAACTTTCTTTTCTCTTTGTAGCAAACAGTGAGAGCAAAATGCATAGTAATAGTTGGAAAAGGAAAGCTCACACTGGAATGGAAGTCTGCAAGAGCCTGTGAAGTTATGCTATACTTTTAATTCCTCTCCTTCATGATTTTTTTACTAATTTTCTTCTAGCCATCAATCTAATTTTTCTTTGCCCCTCACAGTTTTCTTTTATTTGGCTAAGCAACTATTGCAAAGTATGCAGTTAGCCTGTAGCTATGGGATATTTGATTTCAAAGATAATTTCAAGCACTTTAAAGCTTCATAATGACATGCAACAGAACCATCATGAGCCCAGTGGGCTCTTGTTCTTGCAGCATTTTGGGGGCAGTTCTAGACAGCAATCTCATCACACTGAATGTATACAAGTATCACAGGCATATAAATAATAAAAAGGCAGGCACTGTGCTTGTTTGTCATTAAATAATCAATTTGTGCCAGGTTCTGATGAGATAGTTTCTCATGGGCTATGTGTGTCCCCTTCTTTCACCAGCTAAAATAAGGCAGCACGGATACCAGCTTTACAGGGAGCAGCTGAGTACAGCTCATCCCACTTTTCTGCCACGTACAAGTCCTTCTGCAAGATACATTCAGGGTGGCTGAGGGATGAAAAGAGAATATATGTACATGGGATGTTCTCACACACATGAATTTCTCAGGGAACATCTATTTTCAGCTGGTAACTAAAGCACCCTAAAAGAGGAGAGATTTAGATTAGATATCAGGAAGAAGTTCTTCACTATGAGGGTGGTGAGACACTGGAACAGGTTGCTCTCAGAAGCTGTGGCTGCCCCACTCCTGGAAGTGCTCAAGTTCAGGTTGGATGGGGCTTTGAGCAGCCTGGTCTAGTGGAAGGTATCCTTATCCATGGCAGGGGTGTTGGAACTAGACAGTCTTTAAGGTCTCTTCCAACCCAGACCATTCTATGACCCAGCAATTTGTCTGCATGAGAAGTTGTAAGTGTATTGGATGTGTAAGGCAATGATGGTGACAGCAAACAGTAATGATGTATGCATTTGGTGGAGAAAGGTCTCTAGAGTTCCAGAGATAGTAAATGGCCATATATTTGGATAAACAACGCACCATATAGGTCCATGCACTTAAAAGATCCAGAGGATTTCCTGCTGCTTTCCATGTGCCCATTTACCTGCTAACCAGTTCATAACTCTGCAAATATTAGCTCAATATGATGGCATAATTGTAAATGCTGGGAGGGTAGAATGGGTTTCCTACATGGAATTATATACTAAATTTGATTTTTCAATGGTTTCTTTTCTCCCTTCTTCACACTTTTCCCTAAACAGGGTATCAATTACCAAGCCTTCGGATAGAAATTAATCCAGACCTGTAGAGTGAAACTGTCCGTGACGTACACATAACTGGGACAGGCAGTACACTTCATGGTGTCACCAAGTCTAACACCTGTGAGCTCTTCTCGAACTTGAGCACACAAGTGGTACCACACTGAACTACCACAGTGGTACAAAGGCATCAGTGCAGCAGTCTCACATTAATAACTTCTTACATAAACATGAAAAGAGACTTAATCTAAACAAAAGGCCTTTGTCAAATGTAGTAAAAGTTAAATTCTTTTTATTAAATGTATTTGAGGACAGTTTTTTTAAAACAAATATTTCAGTTTAGCTATCACATAGAATGAGTAAAGAATGGAAAGTAGGGAAATATTCCAATGTTACAGAGAGATATACCTCTCTGACTACCTACCAGGCTATTTGTATGTCCACATATTATATACTGGTATGCACATGCACCAATCAGCGTCTTTAAACCATCTCAGCTAAAACAACACTGTATACACATTTACATTACAAAGATGTTCGATGGATCAAATTGCATTCAGAACATACCTTTTGCTCTATTGCTAATATTAGACACCCTGTCCAGCTAAGCCAGACATAATTATTCCTAATACCAGTCTTGAGTCATTAATCCCCTTATACCCACAAGAAGAGATAACCTGATAACAAAATTCCAGTTTGTCCTGGTTTTTGGATGAGCCTGTTACATCCTGAATAGCTTTTGCAACCAGGGTTTTATATATGCAGTGTATCAGTATTTTTTCCTATAATTACATGGTTTACAAAAGGCAACTTCCTTTATACAGAGTAGAAAAATACAGACTCTATATTCCTTAATTTACAGACCTTGTATGTCACGTACTGTGAGCTGGGGAGAAGGTACCGATAGTGAAATCTGTTAAATTGCAAAGAAAAAATAATCTGTTTGGATTTTCTAAAATTATCTCCATTCTGAACCCAAATCTCTTCCACTGGGCACAATACAAATCCATTATGAATGGCTGTTTAAGAATTATAGAAAGATTTAAGGGGGTTTCAGCTTGTATTCCACACTAAATCAGATTATATGAAAATATAAGGTACTGGAATGCAAGTCCTTTTCCACTTTATGCAATGTAGCTGTTCAGCTTTCTCCAGGAATTTCCTGGAGAAGGACAAACTTATATGGAGATTAAAAAAAAGAGATTGCCTGAACGCCTGAATGGACAAGCTGCTGGAATTCACAACTCATAAATTAAAACTACTCTTACAGCAATTTTGTAGTATCAGTTTGGCAACCCTCACTCATGCTACACAAGTTGTTGTTTTCACTATGAGAGAATTTAACGGAGTATAAGGATGAAAATTCACATGTTGAAATAAAAATACTACACTCTAAACTCTGTTTTTCAAGCTACTGCTCATTTATCTTTCAGAAACATACCAAATAGAAGGAGACCATAAGATCTTCTTCATCCTAAAGCATGTTAGAACCTGAACATTATCTATTGGTGGGCAGTATGTAGGAGCTCCAGCAGCATGAAATGTGAACGGGTTAGACACACATTTTTCAAACATCAATGCAAAATCTTAGGGTTTATGTCTTAATGAGATCTCTTTAGGGTTACTAAAGAAGGGGAAGGGGTTGAGAAAGAACATTCACTGCATCATTCCTACCTTGCAGGACCAGCCACTTCTTTCTAACATTTAGTGAGGCTCATTGTCCAGAGTAATGCTGGGAGAAAAAAAATACCCAAAACCCAACTGAATCCTTTGGGGCTTTTCTCTTCCTGCGTGGGACTGAAAAACTGGGGTCAATAATGCTAACGTACTTTGTGACTCCAAAGCACACACTGGAAATGATTTTTTTATAGACAATATTCACTGATGGCGTTAGCAACTGACTGCTCAGAAATAGTTAAAACTTGCATTTCTCACAGCCCTATGAGATGGGGTTACAGCTGGGTAAACTGACAGATGAGCTCCCTTTGCCTGAGTAAAATGGATGCTCATTACTTGCTATTCTATAGGGAATAGACATTTTCTTCTATTTTAAATATTCACTCACTGCATTCAAATTAAACTGAGGGCTAAAGCAAAGCATTATCAAGTTTTTCACCCTCTCAGTGCTGAAAGCTTGATAAATTCTTGTCACCTCTCTTACTCCTTTCTGTAAAGTGAGAAAAATTATAATCACACCTCAAGGCAGACAATGCTACATGTAGATAACTTGCATGTTTTGATTCACATATTACTATGCAATGCTCTGAAACCTTTCAGGAATGCAAACGCAGGTCCAGAGAGATGTAGTTGTAATGGAAAAACTGCTTGTTCTGCAGAAATGGAAAAACGATTTGAGGGCAACTGTTTTCAAAGATAGGAGTTCCTCAACAATCTGTAATTCCACAGCCATTTACTAAAAATGTCAGGATGTCTTTGAGTACAAACAGTAAATGCAAATTGCAGTCATTACTATCTGATCTAGCAAGGTATTGCTCATGTCTAAGAGAGTGCTGAGTGGCCCCAGATCTCCCTTGCATTCAGCAGATGGCAATGGCACTCAGAACCTTGCAGAATTAGCCCTTAATTCAATATCAAATGATATAATAATGCTCTGCCACCACGGACACAGCATGAAGGGAAAAAAAAAAAAATTACATTGAGAAAGGTCAATGGAAAAAAAAAAACATCGATAAATAATGTGCTGCTAATGTATTAAACCAATTACAATACTTATGTCATCTAACCACCGAAGCACTGAGAAATCAATGCACAAAGGAATAAAGAGCAAGTCATTTATTTCTGGCATTAGGCTAGAAAAAGGAAATATATAACGGCAAGATATTTAACCTGTACAACCAGATTTCTTAGAGCATAAATTCAAAACTAGCAATAATTTTTAAGGTCATCTCCCAGAAATTTCTGGCAGAACTTTAACATCTGCAGAACAAATCAAACACATTCTGCCTGGTAAGGTCAAAGATCCTTCTAAAGGTGCATTCCATTTGCTGCTGTCATATGTATTGGAGCAGTTCCTTATTTCATTTGAGGGACAGAAAGCCCTGAGAAACTACAGGCAGAGAGAAAATGGCAAACTTTTCAAGCTTGAATGAGGCACTAATTTTTCCACACAGAAATTTGAAGCTCTTTTTTTTTTTTTTAACTCCAGGTTTGAGGGAACCCTGGTGATTAATGTGCAGCGATAATAGTCAGGGTTATTTGAAATTATTGGACAAATCCACTACTCCTTACACATTTTGAAGTATAAGAAACATTGCCTATAGCAGTCATTGTGACTTTTTGTTTTAAAAAACCAGACTACTGCAAATAAAACATTCAATCTTTCCATGCAGTGAACCCTTGCTTGACAGCAAACTGAGGTATTTTAACACACACATGAAGTGCTCATACAAGACTCACTGTAAGAGGCAGCCACTCCTTATTCACATCAGGCATCTCTCAAAGTAGGTTAGGAGAAAAACCCATCCTCCCTTTCCATTGATCGCTTAAAATAAGCCAGCCAAGCCAGGATTGCCTGGAGCAGCAGGGCGAAGGATAAAAGATTTAATGGTTCCCTTTCATCCTCCTGCCCTGGGGTCCAGCTGTGTTATGGGGCAGAAAACATGGCCATGCAGCAGTAAGGGTCTGCTGCTGGTCTGACCTCATGGGTTTTCATCTCCAGCATGCACACAGCCTGACACTCCAGTCACTAGTGTGTCAAAACTGCATGAGCAACTGCAAGGCAAGTTTCTACTTTTCTGCTTCTGTCTTGTACATGGATATCCCTACCATCACCCTCTTCTTCAGGCACCCAAAGAAATGCTATGTTCTCCAGTCCGGACTCCCTCTATGACCTGACTTCCATGTGCCACCAAGAGCTGCCACTGCCTCAGCAGGATCAGCAAGACCTTTTGTTGCCTGGTGGCAGCACAGTCATCATGCATAGCCATCCTCCAGCAACGGAAAGCTGCACATAAAAAGGGACTGCATCACCTACTCCCTCTGCCACTGCAAGCCTGGTCCTACCAACTGGGTGCTCACACCTGCTCAAGCCTTTTCCCAGGTGCATAGCTCAGCATAAATTTGAGTCTTTAAAAATACACTAAACATTTGACTTTCAGAAAGCCAATATAAATGAAGATGTACTGAATCCTCATTCTTTGCATCTTTGCTGTCTAAGACCCATTAGAGAGTAATTGGCACTGAAGAAGAACCAAGTTTCAAGTTTAGCATGTCTTTCTCGCCGCTGAATTAGAATATCTATTTCTAAGAATTAGCAATCTACAAATCCAATATTGTATTTAAAAATAAAAATATCACTGTATCTTCAAAACAAGATTTTGAGTTATTAATTTCTGTGTCTTCAACTTGAGACACTTTAAAAAAGCCTACTTTTAAATGACATTTCTGAGAACATGAACTAAAATTTTCTGTTTATAACCCCAAAATATCATGCATATATATATAATAAATCTTAATTGGCATTATTTTCAAATAAATTAAAGACTATTAGCCACAAAAGTTTTAACGTAATGACAGAATCCACTGTGTTTGGACAACATCCAGTCCAGCAGATGATGATAACTGCAGTACAGTGATCAGAATACATTCCACACGGTACATAATATGGATGAAGAACAGGTCAAACTACATGTGGCTACGCCACATTGAAAGCTTTGCAAGTCGGGTGCAATGCCTAGACTTCAGTGTGCAGTATTATCCCCATCACCTGCTGCTAACTGCTTTCCATACCAACCAGAGTGATAGGTCCCCTAAGGGAACAGAAATGTACAGATCTGCACTATGTATTTTTAAAAGTATTTAACAAGAAGCTTTGATTTATTATTTTCCCCCTACAAAGCAGCAAGGGGAAATTTCTTTGTGCTTCGGCCCACATAAGGAGATACAAGAAGAATGTCGCTTGTCCCTGGGAACCAAATTATCATAAATAGGCTAAGCAGTGCAAGCTCCCTAGCACGTGGCACTGGAGCATGTGCAGTAAATACCGGAGAGGCTCTTCAGGGAAGCCTAGCACAACAAAGCATCCCCTGGCGAAACACTCCTGGCTTCTGTAGATTTGGCAGAACTGCCTAAAAAGGGAACGATGGCATTTTCATCTGTGCCAGAATGGTTGGTTATGGTCCAAATCTCAGGATAAGATGACAATAACATGCACTAGACTAACGTACAGACCACGCATTTCATTCAACACATGGAATGCATTGGGTCAAGTGGTAGGACACTTGTGGTTCATTGGGTTGCACAAGTTAGGTTAGGGTCTTGCATATGCAGCTGTGGCCCATTGCCATGTAACCGCAGAAGCAGTGACTCACTTGCCAGCATCTTCTGACATATGGACGTAAAAGGCCCAGCAAAAGTGCTGCATGGCTGCAATGTGTTACAAGCTACACTGGCCAGGGGGCAAAGAGGAGGAGGGAATACATCTTGCAAACCCCACAGGAGACTCAGACAGGCATTAGCATACTGCAATGCCACTGCAGTGCTTCAGGATGACAGTTCCAGCATTTTGCCCAGGGGTGTACAGTACTTGAAGTTGATGGGCACACACTTCTCAGACCTCTCTGAGCTATTTAATTTATGCAACACCTTAACGCCTACCACACACAGCACAGACCTTCTTGTAGGGACAGGAGAGACACAGCATCCAGAAGAACCCATAAACCAAACAGGGCCATATCTGCATTTGACATTTCCACACTTGCCTTCCTCCCTGCTTGCTGGGACAGTAAAGCACAGCTTCACTGCATAAAACCAGAACAACGGGTGTCAGAGCACTCATAAGACAGCGGCATTTTGGTTCCTCATGTGATGAATGGTTTCCAAAAAAAAACCTGCTGAGTTTCGTGATGGTGGTATTAAAACACAACATTACATTAATTGTAGACTTATTTACATGATATGTGTCCTTAAATTATGAGCCTGAAATTGTACTTGCGATATGAGACATCCAAATCATTACAATGACAGGTTAACATGTAATTAAAGGCAGCTTTTCTCGTTACTACAACTTAATGGAAGACAGCAATACATAGCTTGTGTATGTATTAAGAACATCTAACAACTTCAAACTATTGGATTTGTCAGTACAATCCTGTATTGACAGTAGAATGAAAGAAATAGCAAAGGTTCCTCCTTACACAGCTTAAAGATCATACATGGATAAAGTATGAAGAACAGACATTATCCAGACCTGGATAATGCTTGTGAGTATTAAAATACCTGCATGGGCATACTTCCCTGTGGCATATTTCACTGTGGCAGCAGAACCATGTTCTTGTACAAGGACCCTTGACTGCTTGCAATACACAGTAGTTCCACATTATACTTTCGACACCTTTATTTTGATAATTTTCAAACTAGTCTCTCTCATTGGGCTCAGCATTAGATCCTTGATTCAGTTGTACCATAATTACTCAGGGATTTTATTTGACGGCCTAGCTTATTTCAGTTAAATGAAGTGGAGGCATTAAGCAATTACTGTCTGAAAGCCCAGTGGGGTAACTTTCTAAAGGCATATATTCTCTTTTGGCATTATTTAGTGTTATTTATTGATTTAGTGACAAAAAATACATGCAGAATAGAACTGTCTGGCAGGTATGATTTTGGAATGGCATAATCCAGCTTTCTTCATTTGTATCTTTGTTTCCCAGGTCTTATGAGATACTGTATCTCTCATGCACACACTGGAAAGCATCTAATGCGAGGGATGCATTCTCTATATTGTAAAAAGTGTTCAGTTTCACAGGCACGGAGGAATCTCCTTGGTCGGGACGTAAACCCTATCTTTCTGCACAAGCATACATGAATCTGATGCAGCATTTAGGATAAAGGTAAAAAAAAATCACAAAGTGCAGTAACAGATCGGACATTATATTGAACTGGACCTCTTGGCTCATCTTCTCCAGATGATGTTTCACCACTACACATAAAAACATCCAGCTGTGACTAGCACTTACTGTCATCTTTCATTTCTATAGCTCTTTTAGGCCGTAAGTGCCAGAACAGCTTTTATTATGCATGCTTTATTTTTTTTTCCAGTGTACAGAGAAAGAGAAGGAGACACAGGCTCATCAGAGGTGGAAGGTACCTGACAGGCCTGAGACTACAAACTCAGTGTCCTCACTCCCATTCCACTCATCTCTTCACAGCCCCACACAGGTAATACCAGTACATTTGGCCTCCTGACAGTGAGGCAAACACCACCAAATGTGAGATTCAGATGGTGATCCCACTGTGAATCACCCTTCCCTATCAAATTGCCAAACCGCCTTCAAATTAAATAAGCCAACAGCAGCATACTTCAGGTTGTTTTTTTTTTTCTTGTTCCCCAAAGCAAAATGGCTTTTGCAACTGAACCATCAGTCCAACTGTCTGTCAGTCTTCCTCCCCTTTAGCCTGCAACCTTTGAATCTGTCGACAAATTTCAAGCACATTTGAGACAGCGCAGCAAATTCTCAAAGACACTATATTCCTATAAGTAATGGGAATAAGGGCATCTGTAGGTGATGAGAGAAAAATTACTGTCTCACTGAAGGCTGCCATTAAGCACGGCTACATTTGTAGACCTAAAATAGCTTAGGCAAAGGAGATGCAGAGACGGTGCCTCAAGCTGACGCTTGTAGGCCTAGGGTTTTTTTGATTAAAAGATACTAGCATCACTGAGATATCCTCCTTATTTAAAATTCTGCAGACTGTCCATACCCCGTTTCTCTACCAAAGCCTTCCTGTCACTGCTGCTCCCGTCTCACTGTTCCTCCAGGTTGCTGGGTCTTCTCTTAGTGCACCCTTCAAATTATAGGGCAGAGCAATGTCTCTTACTTTGTGTTTGTGTATTACCACTCACACGTTGTGGCTTCTGAATGCCTCTATGTATGTAAAATGATAACTCATTATCTTTCCACATTTGTTTCAGCAAATAAGGGTTTGGATTTTTTTTTTCATTAAACTGTTTTGCTTATTCAGTAAGTCATTAAGGCCAATTACAAAACCACACTTTTAATTTTTTTCTAAGAAGCATTATTCTTTCTATATCAGCCCTGGCTAGTCTATAGAAAATTATCAATTACAAGATGACAGTCTCAAACTGCAATCATTTGGCAGTCCATGACTGCAGACTGGTAGACACTTGTGCTGATGCAACACTTCCTATAGCTTCTTTCAGGTTACAAAATTGTAAGCCTGTATTTATTTTTACTAAAAAAAATTACTGTCAGAGAAGGTAGACAAGCATCTTAAAGGAAGACTTCAAAGATAACGTACGAGTCTTCAGCTAGCTAGATATTCCCTAAAAAAGAACATATATTTAAAAGCAATTTTCCAAAGCAGCTTTTAAAAACACATCACCGATTACAGTAAATATACAGAAGCTGGAATTGATTCCACTAGAAGCTGCTGTTTTAAAGATACAACAGCCCACATCCCAGAAGAACAATGAAGTATAATATTCAAGCTCATTTAATCACTGTACCCAATTACAAGAAATAAATCATCACACACATGCCTACACCTGCATTTTAAAAAGTAAATAAATAAATGAGTAGCCAAGCCAAATACTGTTGTCATGGGTTCAGCAGTAGCAGTCATTTTTCTCCTTCTTGGCAGCTGGTGTAGCGCTGTGGTTTTGAGTTTGTGCCTGCGAATTACACTGCTAACAGCAGCGCTTTCAGTTACTCCTTGCTAATGTTTTGTCTGACCAAGGACTTTCTGAGCCTCATGCTCTGCCAAGGGAGGAGGGGAAGCCAGGAGGAAGCAGAGACAGGACACCTGACCCAAACTGACCAAAGAGGTATTCCATACCACAGTACATCATGTCCAGGATGGAAAAATGGAGAGCAGAGACCCGGAAGGGTGGGGGCACAGTGCTTGGTCTGGCTGAGTGTATAGTTGGTGAGCTGTTGTATTCTTTCCTTGTATTTTCCTTGTCATTACTATTATTGGTGGTAGCAGCAGTGATTTATGTTATACCTCAGTTACTAACCTGTTCTTATCTCAACCTGTGGGAGTTGCATGCTTTCTATTCTCCACACCATCCCTCCAGGACTGGGGGGAAAAAAGAGGGGGGAGTGAGAGCGCGAACTGCTTGAGGAGCTTAAAACATGAGAAAGAGCTGTGCAACTCTGGATTTACAGATTTGCATGGGAAATGGTGCATTCGCTTCCCTTTTGAAATGAGATTATCCCGAAACGATTAACAACATCTAATTATCTTAAGGTAGTTCAAAACCTGTCCTTTTTTGTCCCGTTTGGAACTTGGTCATACAGATCTGCCATTCTCTGCAGTAGATAACACAATCCTAATCCTGTCAAATACTGAACCTCAGCAGAGCTTGTATATGGTCTAATGACAGATTTAGCTAATCTCTCTGCCTTCATACCTAGGGCTCCCCTAAGTCACAGGGGCTCAGAAGAGGAGCTGGCCTTCTTGCTAACACTACAAATAGCAGCACTTTGGGCAACTGTTCCTGCCCTTTGCTATAAAATCTCTCATCACAGACCTACATGACCATCCCCCTTCTAGGAGGATCTCAATGCTCTCCATCTGTCAAGAAAACCCAATACTGCCGTTTCTTGCAAAGCTGATGGCATTTTCATGTTTTTCAGACACTTTCACAAACCTGTTATGAAAGACTCAGCATTCTTTGTAATCACAATCACAGTTGTAACTCCTGAAATTGTCTTACTAACCTTGACTGCCTGAACAAATTTCCAGTCCTTTAACCTGAGACATCAAATCAAATGCCCTATATCCCATTTGCATGTCAACACCCTCACCTGAGTAGAAGATCAGATTCCCAGTAATACTAACACAATCGGTATGTACACATCAAAGAAAAATAAATAAAATGTTCAAAACATTCACATAAGCTGCACAAGCAACCCATGAGATGTAGCAGAACACATCACACTGGAGACATTGCCTCAACCCACTGACACCACCCCAGGACAGACCTCAGAAAAATGCTTTCTTGCTGCTTTGAAACAGATAAGAAATATCTGGGAGAGTACTGAAGGTCTGGAGAACATATGGGAGAGATCAAGCTTCAGCTGGTAGAGACCCTTTCTAGCCTAAAGGTTTAGACTCAGCTTGCCCAACACGTCAAGGTTTCCCAGCTGCCCACACCCCAAATACTGTGTGTGCTTTGGGGCTTCTGTTACAGCAAACCTCAGGGATCCGGGGGCCCCACAATGGCAAAGTGATGGATGTGTGAGCTCCCCAAGGTCACTGCCCTGGGGAAGGATGCCCTGATCACCAAGAAGCCACGCTGGGCAGAGCACACAAGGCAGGCATAGACACCACCTTCAAAGCATTTGCAACCTGTGTATGGCCCAAGAGCCCTACATGGCTGTCACAAAGAGAGCAAGGTGAGCAGGCAGCTTCCCTTTGCTTCCCAGGCTCTGCTCAGGATGGGCATTCCTTCTCTGGGGTGGAAGAAGAGGACAGTGAGTAGCCTGCAGTACTGCCAGGGCTGGTTTCTCAGTCAGGCTGGGCTCAAGCAGGCCAGACATAAGACTCTGTGGTTGCCTTAATAGGCAAAATACTGCATTTGCTTGTTACTGGTGGTTTCCATGCTTTGGGCCAGTGATGCATGCTCACTGCTGCTTTAAGACTGAGAGAAAAACCTCTTGACAAAAGGGATCTGACAAACGCTATTTGTTTGTGGTTGTTTTTCACTGTTGTTTGTTTGCTTCCAGCTTGTGGCTGAACGTCCCTATGATGTACTAAGAGTAACAACAAACCAAATCCCATGGACAAGGCTTCTGTCAGGGAGGGAAATGAAAGCCAACAAGGGTTTCATTATTGCATTGATTCCGGGGCTCTGAATTCACAACTGGGAAAGAACAAAGGCAGTATCTGGCTTTCTGATTTTAGCTGTGGTGTTTCTTAGAAAGTTCAACTAGCCTTAAATCCTAAGAAGTGGAGGTAGGGAGGGTTAAAAAAAAATGCTTCTTGGGTAATTGGTAGACCCTTTTGGGCAGAAGGAGGGATAATGGCAGGAGGGGGATTCAGGGTGCAGAAAAAAGAACATAAATTGAAAAGCAATAGAAGGTGAAGTATAAATGCCTCCAGCACTCCCAGGTCAGACAGCATGATTTCCCTATGATTACATCCCTGATTCTGGCAATTTATATTTCCATCAAAGCTCAAGTTCAAGCAAAGGGATAAAATCACAGTTCATCCCTACTGCTGTCAAAAGAAAGTCAAAGGTTTTTATTATTAGATTTCATCAAAATTAGATCCATCAACACTGTCACTTTATTGACATTGATCTATTTTCTCTGCCCTCCCATCCCAGAATGTTTTTGAGCTCAGTATCCTTGAAAGCAAGCCATCATATTTTCACTTCAGAGAGAGTACTGCTTTGGTTTCGAAAAGACCTCACAAGCTTTTCTGAACTGAGACAAGGTCATCTCATGATCTCAGCCTGGCTCAGGAGACAGTGATGTGAGCTGCTGCCACAGCTACAATTCAGATCAGCATTTTTCACCTTGTCTAAAAGATGGGACAAGCAATTTACTTTATTGCAGTAACTGGTGCTATTCTGAAAAGCTCTTTCTGCCAGAACCAGCTATACTTCATGAAGGTAACTGACGTCTCACAAGAACCCCGTGGCTGTCAAAGTGCTGTAACTCTACTTGTATTTCATCTCTGAAAGGATCAAAATTGACTTTAAAAAAATCAAGCAGGATTGTCTCCAATGCCAATCACATGTTGACACAACAACTCTCCTAAAAGGTCTTATATACCCTAACTGAAGCTAAACTGGATCAAGCCTTCCTTTCTAAAATAAGTGACACAATTTAAAGCCTGCATTACAGGCTTACTGATTGCAGTTAACGCATGAAACTTCTGAATTTATGCCAAGCACAATCTGCTTCATTATCTCTTTTTCAGACAGTTCCCTCTGCTCTCATAAAAATATTCCTACTACAACCATCTATTCCTACATCTAACAGCCAGTCTCCTGACTCACCCATTAAAATCAAAACCTAGCAAGATAACATAAACCACAGCAGAATCTCCTACCAATCTCATTCAGCACACAGCAAACCCAGCCTTCAGTAGCTGCTTCCACAGCTGCTTTTTCCCTTCTTATTCTCAGACATGATAGAGAAGACACCAGCCAGCATTAGGGCAAAGAAGAGCCGAGTTCTGCTACACTTGGTAATCCAGAATGTGTTGGCATCAGTTTGCCAATGCCATAGGCAGGCTTTCTCAAGCGACTGAGTTTGTTCAGCTACACAGCAAGCAGAGGAGTTTGGTGCTATAATGAGGCTCAGGGTTCACAGATATAAGGGAGATCTTAAGAGCTCACAGAAAGCCTTATCAGCGCTAACATCAGGAAACAGGCAGAAATCTATTCCAATTAATGGTTCACAAGTAGGTCTTCTGTGGTGGCTTTTTATTCTTAATTTCCATGGGTGTGCTATGAGTACAAGAATTTACAGAAAACAGTACGATAGGGAAGAAAATAACTGCCTCAGCACACTATACAATGTGTGTCACAGAAGGGCAGTAATAGGCAGCATGTCAGGGAGCTTAGTAAAGCAATGATATCTACAGTTTGGCTATAGCCAAAACAGTCCTGTTCTTGCACACAAAATCCCCAAGGCTGATACTTTCATAATACTGTGAAACCATCTGAACTCAGGGCATGTTAAGAAGAATTGTGGGGGAAGGAGGAATTAACAGCATGTGAACAAATTCAGTTCACAAGGGAGAAAAAAGCAGCTTTGAAGAACACATTTCTTTCATATTCTTAATATACAACCTCAAAGCACAGGTCTTCAGTGAATCTATTATTCCACCCTGCAGCCAGGGAATGAACACACTCTTTATATTCCTCAGATAATGTTAATCTCACAAGAAAATCATTGTATTTTTGAGCCATATAAACTTTGAGCACTGAAACATTGGAATTCAAACCCTGACAACAGTGCACAAACTGTATTCTTGGACTCAAAGATGCAACAAGTATGTGAACATAAATTTTTATGTTTTCAGCATTCTTACAGAAGAACTCCCCCACTCTGTGAAAGTTTCCTTCCAAAAAAAGTTTGAATTCAGAGCACCATCTCCAGGTCTTACAACATTACAGAGTCTGCTCTTGGGAAGGAGTGCTTTGTTAAGCTTTCAACTTAATAGCCATTGCACTAAGTGCTAATAGCAACACACAAGTTATTAGTGGACAAACACCCCTATTTATGCCAGCAGGTGGTAAATCTTTATGTTGTGGAAAAGCAACCCAAAAAAATAGAGCACAGAAGACAGCATCTGGTTTTTCAAGGCGGGATAGTAGAAAGCCTTAAGGAAGGAAAGGAAAACAAGGCTTAGTGGTGAGAATGAAGAAATACCCAGGTAATATGAGAGATCAATGGTGAAGGACACCACAGTTAAGGCTCCTGATGGTCTGTGGCTCCTGCTGAAGGAACAGGTCATACAGAGACTTTCTAAGAAGCAGACAACACTGATATTTCAGTTTTTCATTTCCAGTTCCTACTCTTACAGTTAAATGACCTGCCAACCCACACACCATCTGTTGCTATTCCTCTTACAAATCAGGTCTCACTTTTCCTCTATTAGAAACAGCAGCTTTGAGATAACTCTGTTTTATAATCAGTCAGTTTCAATGAGCCACATCCTGGGAAATTATGAAGACAGAGCTGAGAGGATCTTCACGTTTCATGGCTTGATCCCACTGCTGCAGAGAAATGGATCTCCTGGAGACAGAAGTCAGTAAGAGCTATCACTATTTAGACATATTTCAGAATTTGGCTATGATTTTTTGCTAAGCTGATGTTGACTGCCTTTGCCTTTGACATTCTTATGACTCACTGGAACCAACATCTCACTGGTTGCAACAGAATAGACCTGGCCTGCTTCATCTCCAGACCTGCAGCCATGGAACTGACCCAACCACCACTGCAGTGTTTAAGCCAGACAGGGAATCAACCCAAGTGGCTGGCATACTTCTAAGACAACATTTCCTTGGTCGAGAGAGATCTCTTTGGCATCACCGCTGTGCAGTGACTCAGTTCTTGTTGCCTTTATGGCCCTCAGTCCCAGCCTTCTGACCCTGGAACACGAGTTATTTCTGCTAGATTTGATGCTGACCAGCCATACTCAAGCAATTAGAAAAGCAAAAGGCAAACTAAAAGACAACCTGTTACTCCTTTTATCTTCAAAACACAACTATTTTTATAAAACAAAACCCTGGAAGAATTTTTTAATCCCTTCCATACTTGATTCCTGGCTTAGCACCATTAGAAAACCAGGAAACACCAAAAGCAACATTCTGAAAAAAGTTCCCCAGAAAAATTTCTCAAATACACTAATACATCTCTTTATAATCTCAGCTACTTAATGTATCTGTTAATTTAGAGATATAAATGACCATATATCCTTTCATATATTTGAAATACTTAACTCCATTGGTCTGATAATTCATATCACCTAGACTTCCAACGTCATTAGGGCAAAAGTGATTTTACAAATAACTGATGGTAATGCTTTAGGGTCACATTAGCTTTCCAGAAACCTTACCAAATTCCCAGTATCAAAAAAACTTGTCTTCCAAACATTTTATCAGATTTTTTATATCACTCAGGTCTATTTTCAGTACAACAAATTAACACGTTCTGCCTTTTATTACTTTAAAAATACAAAAAACCTAAAACCTTTTTCACTAACAAAAGAAAATTATTGATCTTCACCCCTAAAAACATTTCCCTTCTAGAACTGTGCTTCCCAATTCTTTCCTGTTTAAGCCACTAAGATCACCAAACACCCACATATTGTCTACAGTGCACATCATCTCAATAAATGGTTTAACATTAGGCTTTCATGATGGATCCTTATCACTTTCTCACATACCAAAAGGTGACAACTAGCTGCAATGAACACCATAATTACAAAGAAAAGACTGAGGAACTAAGAATACTATGATCTAATTGACTATAATGGTAACTTTTTCTTCTGCAAATTTGTCTCAAACACAAACCACTTTAAACACTTAGGGCCCTACCATCCTCATCTCAAGTCATTTTTCCACAGGGTACAAAAGAAATCTATTTAGGTGCCTGAGGTGCCCAGAGGTGCCTGGGCATTCCTGAGCATACTGAAACCATGTGTTTGTCTGATGGATAACTCAGTACCTTTTCCTCCTTGAAAAGGCCTACTTTGCTAGGTGTGCTTACACCATGAGAAGTATTTGTGGTGGTGAACTGAAAAAATACCATCAGTCTCTGCAGAGTCCTGATAATGAAGACAGAGCCCTGATCACTAGGATGTTCATCATTCCTCATGCTGCTTCTAGTTACTGAGTCACTTAATATAACATTCCCAAACTCTGCCTTTCTGAAGTTTGCTCTAAACAAGCTTGAATGCCCAACTGCCAAAAAAACACCCTTTTTCAGGTTCTGAGTCCTAATTTCTCAGAAATAACTGCCCGAGTGCCTGGCAGGAGATAGAATCTCACATATACTCCCCTTGCTGGCATTTCCCATTAGCTTAGGCACCATAGCACGTGGCACATTGCCTGTAGTGAATCCCAGGCATGGCACTTGTCGGTAAGCTGATTCAGCTCGCTATTGTGACAGAAAGAAGCTCCTGCTTCTCTTGTCCTAGCTCCAGCCCCCACTATGACATTTGCAAAGCCAGACAGCAGAAAACTGTCCGTTCTCTGCTGCCAACTGAACTGGTAACTCAAGCAGGAAGGAACTAGTGCCATATTTTAACCTCAGATTCTGATTAATCGCTTCCAAATTGCAATGGGCTTCATGCAGTACACGGGGTCAGCTCAAAGATCCCTCTACAACAGAAGCAGGTGTTTGGTAAGAAAGAAAATAAGAAAAAACCAGAGTTATCGTTCTCTGATACACTGTCCTAGCTTCCAGCAACCGGCATGGAGACTTTCCAAGCAGGAAGTTGTATTGACATCACTGAAGCAATGGAGTTCCTGCAAGGATTCTGCCTGATTTGTTTTTGAAACCTTCCGATCTTTGGTTACCACAAAATCCTCACAGAAGTGAGTCTCACAATTTAGCTGTGCACCATAGCAGAAAAAAACTCATTTTCACTAGTTATGACCCCAGAAATTTTACTGTGTTAAAAAAACACTTCCCACATTATGAGAAACAATGAATAATCTTTCGATATTCACCTTCCCAATGCAATTCATAGTCCCATAGATCACTATATGCCTCCTTCACAGAAACTATTTTTCTATGATGACAAAACCTACACTATTCATTCTTAGATATATTTCATCTATACTTCTAATTACCCTTGCTGCCCTTTTCAAGCTTTCTTTAGTTCATTTGCAACCTTTCTGAGCTGGAGGACTAGAAGGAACCATATTATACATACCATACTACATAGTTATACAATGGTGTAACTGTGGTTCTTGCTTGTCCTAATTGCCTCAGTTTGTCTTTTTAACCAATGATGATCAAAAATTTCCAAGAACTATCCACTCTATATCCAAAGACCTATTTTCTGCATAATACTAGCCAACTCAGCACCTCTGCTGAATATGTATAAGGATTTCCTTTCACTGGGTTAGAAAATGCATTACTTGCATTTTTAAAATTTGGATCTCATCTGCAATTCTATCACGCAGTCATGCAGATTTTTATTCCTTTCATCTTTCTTCAGGCACAGGGCTGGTTTGAGGGGGATCACTCCTAACTCCTAAAATATCTTCCCAGTCCTAGACTGCCCTGTTCTTACTACTTCCATGAGGATATTTTTTTGAGTTAGATCCATTTCCTAATCGAACTTACCTTGCAGAAACAACCTAAGTTTGTCAATATGGTAACAAAACAGCTCAAACAGGGAGTCAGAGCTGGGATAACAGGGTGTACAAGAACATACTCTTGTATGGCCATCAATTTACTATGGCTTCACTTCCCACAAGACCCCTAGCCATTTAATATTATCAGCAGATGCCATTACCTCAGTTTTCATCCCACACACAACAGCACCCAGTCTTCAATGGCAGCTTCTCTCCATTTTAAACAGTGACAATTTACTCTTACCTTTCATTTTCTCACTTTTAAGTCACCATCAGTCCTGAAAAGCGTCTTCTTCCTTATTAAAAGGATCCTTAAATTTCTTTTAGGATTTTTGGCAAGGGACTTTTATCAAAAGCAAGATGGAAATACAAATATAAGATACAGGCACACCAGACTATATATAGCCTCACTCCTTCAAATCTTTTAACAGCTCTACAAGCTACAAAAAATCTGACTTACCTCTGAAAAAAAAACAAACACATTTCCCACCACATTTCCGTTACCTTAGTACATTAATTCTGCATGCACTTCTTCCTTCTGCTTTTACTCTACCACCAGTCAATTTATTAGCACAAAGTCATAGCTTTATACTGCAGTTTTGCATGCAATCAAACTAAAAATTTGGTATTTCCTACATTAGTATCAACTAGGGCCAGCTCCCTGCTCAGTCTACTACAGAATCACATGACAGGCTGTAGAGGCACCAAGCGCAGCAACAGGAATAAGTGGTCAGGGAAGGCTGAGCTGCTTCTTTTGACTACAGTGCCACTTTATGCTGGAATAATGTCTTGGTAAAATGACAACTTTATTGCTTAGATGTTCCCCAAACAGAACCGCTATTTTTAATTAGCATCATATTTTTCACCTTCCTCTGCTGCTCAAGATCATTTTATGACAGACTACAAACTACTGTTAGGAGTTCAGCAATTTCATATTTGAGCTACTTGAGGAGCCTTTGGGGAGTAACATCTGATCCTGGTGATTTGTTACTGTTCATTTTATTGATTTATTCTAAACATACTCCTACTGGCTCTCCAATTTGAGACAGCTTAGACTCATGCTTAATGAAGCAGTGGTTCCACACAAGAACTTTCCCAGGTTCTCTCACACTGAACACTGAGATAAATGATTATTTTAGCTTTTCCGCTATTCTTAGATGATACTGCTCCATGAAGTCTGCTAAACTCTTATTCCTCTCCTATAGGCATAGCAGTAATATGCATTTAGCCTACTCCGTTCACTCAGTTTCCCTAAGACTTTAGGGAAAAATTTACAAAATCCCTCAAAAAATAATGACAGGCAACATTTCATTATAAAGGACTAGTAAGAGGAAAGGCTAGCAGGCATTTATCCCCTCCATCCTAAAAGCTGGAAGACAGAATCACAAAGTGTGGGCAAATAGTTATTCTTCTTGGCATCCTTCCACATGCATCAGGTTGTGTGGCAACCACAGGAGTACATTTTTTAACACCTTTTATTCATCAGTAATAAAGCTCAGTGAGCAAAACTCCTAACAATGTTATTTATAGCTAAGAAACAGAAAACCCCAAAAAAATATCAGAAAGCAATCAGATATTTTTGTCTTAGATTATTAAACGAAAGACACACCTAGAAAAGGCCAAGCTGTAACCCTCTTTCACATCATTTAGCAGCTGACTACAACCAATTGATGCGAGGCAGTACCATTCCTCTAAAAGGTCACATAAAGTTCTGCAGAGGATGCCACTACCCAACATCAAAGTTGTGTCACTGGTGCAAGGGTAGAAACTAAAAGGATTAAACAAAAGTAACCCTCACTACACAGCACCTCTAGGACAGACATGGTCTGAAGGCCCCTTCTGGGTCCTAAAGCTAAAGTTGTTTCTGTGTAAGAGAATTCCCACTAATTCAAGGATCATGCATAGTCTCAGGTAAGGTGGTAAAGCATGGTACAAAGGTCATTGTTCCTTCATTTTCCTATTCCTAAGAAATCCAGATCATACTTACACCTTTCTGCATGATTTAGTTACATTATTAGGATTCATCCTCTTTTTCTGTTCCTTCAGTCTTCTTGGGGTTTGGCACATTGCAAGTTAGAACAGCTCTGTGAGAGGAAAACTTTCTCCCTTTGAGATGGAAGGCTGGCAAGCCTTTGTTACTGGCAAGCCCAAATGATGCATTTCATCACTTGCCATCCTGACTTCCACGATAGCCTAACAAAAGTATCATGCCTCTCCTTCGTTACAATCATTTTCACCCAGTCCACTAGCAGGATACATCAGTTAAGACCAGCAACATCATATTGCTCCAGTCATAACATTCCTCATTTATATGCTTTATCGAGTTCTCCATTTCCCACCACTCCTTGCTCTCAAAGACCTTTGCAAATCAGTCTCCTCTTCCTACCTATTCCCTAAAATTCATATCGCAGTGGGGAGGTAAAAGACAGATAGTGTCATCACATGTGATAATGGAGATTATGTTGTGCTTCTGAGATATTCTGCTTAAGCTGCCTGAGAGAGGTGTCCCAGTGGCCTGAAAGAAGCGGTCTGAGGGATCCAGGCAAGTCCACAGAAATAGGAGTGGACGTGATAACCACCGTGTCATTCCAGAGGCTGCCAAACTTTGAATGCAACCACCATGAGGCAAGATGGCATGTTTGAATAAAAACCAGTCAGGGTATATTACAAAGACTAGATCAGAATAATATCCAGAGAAGGAAATTTTGTTAATGCCCAAGAAATAAAAACTTTTGCTGAAAAGGACTACAATTGTGGAAAAAAAATGTTGTAGTCAATGAAAAGGGATTAGACATTCTAAGATACTAAGATTTGGCTTCTTGGAGATTAATTGTTCAAATCCCCATCCTTGATGAGGATTAGCTCAGGAGGTTTGCCTTGCATTTTCTGCCTGGATACTGACATATGTGAAGTGTCTTAGCCTGTTCAACTCTTAAAACTCCAAACTGCCCTCTGAAGTACACATTCAGCAGATATCCTCCAGCGATTCCAATAGCCATAGAGATGACTCAGAAAAGCTTTTGGTCAGAGAAATTTAAAATTTCCATCCATGTCATGATAGGAAACAGGAACAATCTTCTTAGGGGCTGGGACACTGCAGGTTGTAATAAATCAGCAGATGAAAACTTTCTCCCTCTGAGATGGATGGCTGGCAAGCCTTTGTTACTGGCAAGCCCAAATTTAAGATGGCATCACGAGAACTCGCATACACTCCGTGACATAGTCACCATGAAAAAAAAAAAAAAAACAACTTCAATAATTAAACAGTATTAAGTATGTTAAGTTCAAAGAGTCTTATAAACCTCAGGCTTTCAAGACATCCTTGCCTACAAAAGTCATCTGAGCAATAGACTAGCTATGCACACTGCAGTGTCCTCTTTAGTGTCCTCAGTTGCTGTAAGTTCACAGACAACGGGATAACTCCTCAGTCTAGCTCCCCAACTATTTATTATAGCAGAGGAGGCCACAGCAGATATCTCAAGATATCTTGCTATAGGCTTAGCAGAGCTGAAGGGAGCCTTGAGGTGTGAGCTGGACCCCAGTTACATTTATTCTAGACTAGATCCAGAACTTCCCTTTCACTCTCCCAGGTGCAAGTGGTACCTTCTGACTCGGGCTGGAAAATGAAGGATGGCTAAAAGTAATACATGGTGCATCATTCAGCAACTGTCAGTGTTTATAAGAAGTAGTGTTCCGTTACCACACTAGCCTCAGGAGATAGTGGATTTTTTTTTTTTTAATAACCATAGAGAGTTGCAATTATGTTTTGTTATACAAAGAGTGGGAATGAAAACACGCGGAGTACCCCTCTTCGGGAAACAGTGCAAAGGGTCAAAGGGAAAAACAGCCTCCCATGCACCAGCGTATGTAAGAACATCTCCTTCTCATATCCTTTATAGACACAAATAAGCAAAACGGGTTGGGGACTGCAGTAAAAGCAGGAGGCCAAGGAACTCATCCTGGAACTGGCAAACTGACAAGAGGAGCAGCAGTCGGGTACAACAGCATTGTCCTTTCATGCTCTGCAAAGCTACTCCTGCTAAAACACAAGCCTGCAGGACTCTGTGACACTACCATCCTCTGAGACGGGCCAGACTGGAACTACAGGAAACGCAAAGAAGAGCAAAATCAAACACACGATCAACAGAAGGATGCCTTCAGGTGCACACACAAAGAGGTACAGGTATACAGTCAATATCCCATACTTCCTCATGTCAAATGTCACTAGGTCTGCAAAACAGACTGATAAAAAAATATTAGAGGACTCCATCACATAGAATATTGTGAAACAGAATTCCCAAAATCTTCCATTTTGACAAAATTCTATATTACCAGGTTAATAATGTCAGAAAAAGAAACAAACCGGTAAGTGAGGAACTACCCTTGAGGAAGTGGAAGGCTGCAGGGCAAGGTTTGGCACACTTCTTTGTGAGGGCAGAAAACTGAAGCCATATCTACTTTTCTTCCCCTGGGATCCAGTTAACCCTGGCTACAGGGCAAAGCTAATTGCTTCTTTCTAAAAGGTCTTAGGATAAGACAGAAGAGGTCAAGGGAAGTCAATCAACCTTCAAATACATTACCATCTGCTAACAACCGGGCCAAGTAGTGGTTTAGCATTTGTTTTGAGGGCAGTTTAGCAGCCCCTCTCTGCAACAAAGAGGCTTATGAACAGTCTCCTGGTGATGGGAGGGAGGGCAGCAAAGAGAAAAGAAAAAAAGGTAATATACCTGAGGATGCAAGCAGCATCTAATGCTTCACGTAAGGAATCCTTTATATTTACAAACACTAACATATAATGCATATTGCTAGTGAAAAACATTGTTTTCTAGCAAGGTTGTGAGCTTATAATGAAAAAAAGATGAAGCAGACCAGGAAGGCAGACAGCTGATGTCCCTCAATCTGCATTTCATAAACATTAACAGGAAACTTATTCTGGATCCAACATTTGACCTTAAAGGGCCAGGGGAGGACCCTCACTGCACTGCCTGAGATCTGACCCAAATAAATTGCTCCCAGAACTAGTCTGAGGGCATCTGTGGAAGGAAAAAGATCACACCTTCTCTCCACACTATAATATTAATATCTAGGGAGACAAAAGCAGCACTAGGAATACTGTAATAATACCACCAACACGCACCCTATACGTTTCTTCTGATTCACACATTAGCACTACAAATATGCCTATTGTCCCACATTAAACTAACAACTTGTTCTGAGATGTTCCTCTGGGAAATGCAGATGTTATTTATATTTTCAGCCACTTAAAAGGATTAAAGTTGTGTTTATTCTCAGCAATCTCATTTGTAGAGAGAGATATATACAGGCAGCAGCAGCATACATTTTAACCCTGTTGGGAGCGATCAAATGCATAGCACCATTTAGCGCCAGCTGCCTTCTTCTTGTCAGTATTGGGGAACTCCAAAAGTCTCATCAGTCTGGCCGCTTTTATTAAAACTATTTATATGAACTGCAGGTTGCAGACACTTGGGATAAACAACTCCAGGAGCTCTTGGTGACAATACATACATACATACATACATCTTGATGCATGCAGCCAAGAGAAGCACCTGAAAATTAAACCACATGTCAAGCAGCCGGATCATAACTGCTTTAGGCTGGAACAAACTACAATCTTTGGTTGAAGACACACAAGTACAGCATTCAGCTGTACACTGTACCCTGGGTTATAAGAAAATTTCAAGGTGTGCCAAAGTACTGGCGAAAGGAGGAGCTGGCCAGGAGAGTGAAGCGCAGAGGGAGGATTCTGATCAAAATCATCGCTGCAGGCTGCGAAGAACGGCAGCCTCCGCCTGAGGAGACGCGGGCACAGTGCAAGACATGCCGTAGCCGGCGGCAGCGACAGCCCGAGATTCAAAGAGGCTCAAGTTACGCTAAGTGCGCGGCTGGGGAGCGGCCCTGCTCACCGCCGGCATCCCTTGCTCCGGCCGCCCCGCTCAGCCACATCCCGGTTTTCTCCTCGCGTTGCCCCAGGTTGAGCATCTCCCGGCCGAGGGTGCCTGGGAGCGACCCCCGCGCAGACCCCCTCTGCCGGCACCGAGTCCTCTTCCCCTCTCCCGCCCAGGGCCGCCGCCTCCCCGTAGGGTCGCTCCTTACCGGTCTCTTTGTCCTGGGCTGCTTCCAGGTGTAGGTCGCTGAGCAGATGCTCCAAAATCTTCTCCGGCGTCCCCGACACCACCACGTATCTGTCAGAAAGCAGAGAGTCCCCGGAGTCATCCTCGGTGGAGGACTGCGAGCGGCTGCTCCACTCGTCCTCCTCATCCTCCTCGTCGATGTACTTGAAGTAAGGCACGTCGAAGGTAGGCAGCGACCGCTCCCCTCCGCGGCCCGACAGCGCCTCGGGCACCCGCACCCTTCCGCTCCCCATGGCCCCGCTCCCTCCGCACCGCCCCCTCAGGCGCGCCCCGCGGGGGCCATCGCCCACCCGAGGGCCATCGCCCACCCGAGGGCCATCGCCCACCCGGGGGCCATCGCCCCTCCCGCCCCACAGCGCGCCGTGGAGCCCGGCCCGGCCGGCCAAGCCCCGCACTCCGCAGCCGCGGAAGCCTTACCTCCCGCGCCGCTCGGGGGCCGGGCTGCGTGACCACACCTTCCGCAGCACCAGCGCTGCGCCGGCCTCCTCCCGCACCCGCTCGCAGCCGCCTCCATCGTCCTCCTTCCGTGCGCAGGGGGGAGAGCAATACAGAGATCGCGGTCATTGCCCTGGGCCGCCCCACACCGCAGGTATCTGCGGGGCAGAGTGGAGGAAAGGGATCCCCTTTGGGAGAGGTACTCGGCAGCTTGCGTTGGATTTGAACTCGGAACAGCCCGGTTTGGGGACGGGGGTTTCCTTGTCTCCGACTTGATGGCTTGTTTAATGCCCAGCCGGTCAAATAAAGCGGGGGACAAGTAGCAATAATCAGGAAGCGGCGAGCGCTCCCAGCACTCCAAGTCATACAGAGGCAGAGCACACATTCCGTAAAGCATCTCTCCTGTACTCCAACAAAGGCAATAAACCTAGTGGGATAGGCATGCAATGTGCGAGCATCTCTTTAAATAATCCCTGTACGAATCCCTACGAACAACTTTTTAACTTGGAAAACAAGCACCTCACAGAAAGTGAAGCCCAGTGATCACCCCGTGTGTGAATCTCAGCTAAACTGGGATTTGGACACTGCCTTTCTCCCCCTCGGCTTCCTGAAACGGAAGGGAGCTGAGCAATCATCCATTTCTGCATACGCAGCCCACATCCACATTGCTGCTAATGCCAGCTGACTGAGCACCGCAGGAGACGGGGCTTGCTGCTGACTGAGCAGGGCACATTGACGCATGGGAGATACCCAAAGAGACCCTCCCGGCAGTTTCAGCCACCGGAGGGTGAGCGACACAAGAGAGGCTACTGTTTCTACACAAGTACATCCAGTAGTTGCCGCTCCTCTAATTCTGACTTGGTTTAGTTATATTGTTCAGTATGCTAAACACATGTACGAAGGCAATACATGTACTACTCAAAGGAGAAAAAACAGCATTTGTGCATCAGGTATCCGGCAGTGACAAAGACTTCAAGAGGGGTAGAAATTGCTGAGGAACAGAGCTTGGCAATGTAAGGGAGAGGAACCACTTTATGATCCCTCTTTCTAGTATTTTATTTCTTATTCCCAAACCAGTGAGTCTGACTGCTGCTTCTGGTTATCATGGGAGTACAGGTATGTCCAAAGGCGCAGCCATGCCCTGAAGAAGTCTTCTTTATCAGTAAACAACATGTAGAATTGATCTATTAAATTTCTGCAAGGTCAGACATAGAGGTACTGAGCCAATTAATGTCAGATATTCATTGCAACACTCCCAGAGGACACTGATGAGCGGCCTCAGGAATACTGATGCATAATTGTAATCTACCATTTCACCGGAGGTGGGGTTTTTGTTGCCCACATATTAGACAAGATTGAATGGAAGTAGCAGCAAAAGAAGAGAGAAAGAACATGAAACAGGTGCCACATTAAAGCAATTCAGTAACAGGGAGGTTTATCCGAACAAATAGATCTCTCTATTTCCCTGCCTTTCCTCAGGCATCCTCTAAAATAGCTCAAATCCTCATTTCCCTGCGCCCTCTGAAATTCCCAACTGCAGCCCATACGGGCGTGTGTGTGATGTATTTGTACAAATCACATCTTTCCACATATATGGGAGTGGATTTTAGAGCGTATCCATACATACATTACATACTCAAGAATCTGGCAGCAAACCAACTGGGAACACCGGGAGTGCAAAAGCTCTCTCTTACTGACAGGACATCAACAATGGTTGTTCTGGAAGACAGTGTTCCCCCTTCAGCATCTTACCAAGCAGACACGTGCTCAAAAGCCCGTCTCAAAACCAAAGTTTAGCCTTCCAGTTAATTAAAAGAGGAACTAACACTCAGAACCTGCTGCCTCTTCCTGTGAGAAACACCCACTGCTAGAAATAGGAAAGCTGCTCTGCTTTCCAACAGAAAATAAACTCATGCTCTGCAATGGACATAGTATATTCAGAAGCTGGCTTCACTGAATAGAAATTGCATTTTCACATCATTCCTCCACAGGACAGGACACCCGTGCAAAGACTTATTATCTTACCTGTACTGAAGTGCTTGTTGGAAGACTGCTAGCTACCAGTGCAGACTATGCACTTCCCAATGACAGAACTCTTCTTCAGCATCTCCCCACCTGCTTTTTTGTTAAGAAACAGACCAGACCCAGAGCTACTCCAGCAAACCCCAGATCCAGAGAGACTCTTGCACTGATGGTTTCTATGGGTAAAGAAGCAATACAGCTAATAAGAGATAACCTATAAGGCACCTATAGACTTAAGAGAGCATGGAAAATCTAGTCTGCACACAGATCTTCCTGCTGCCAATCAAGCAAAGGCAAAGAGACTCTTCTTTGTGCAACACACAACAGAGCAAACTTTACACAGGCTGTCTGCTTTGAAATCACATTAAGTAACAAAGAAATTGCCTCCTCTAGGAGTTATGGAGGGCAGGAAAATTTCGCTTCCATAGCATAACGTGGTAAAACTAACTCAGCACAATCGGATAATGCCTATCACTTCTGTCTCTATGCCTTCTGATGCTGGTGCCAGGGCATGTCCTTGAGAGGTAGGGGAAAAGGCATACATGAATGACTCCTGCAGCATCTGTTTGTGTTCTGCACATAAGACTGCTCCCCTCAATGAATTCCTGGAGCTTCCCCTCACACATGGGGATATTTCCAGGCAAGAGGTGTGAAACATAAAAGCTGAGGCAGGAAGGGGCTGAGAAGCACAAGTGTGGAGGGGCTGCCACTGCAGCACAGGGAATGTGCTCAAATAGGTGAGAGAGCATGACAAAAGCCACAAAATAACAAGCTCCTCATTTCAGAAGACTAATTGTTTTGCTGGGCAGATATCTTTTTGCTTGGCTATTATAATCAATTCCTGGGACATATTAGCAAATGAAGAATTACAGGAGCACTATTAAGATAGAAAGGTCAAGTCTGAACACTGGGAAACGCTGGCAGGTATTCTTTAATTTAGCTCCATCCGTACAGCTCTACCTTCATATGCATATGAATGCATATAGCTCCACCTTCAGTTCAGCATAGGTTGAGGCCTTGCTTTTGGAATAGGTGCAGGCAAAGACAAAACGTCCTTGCCTGTGGAGACCCTGCAAAGGTTGGAAGAACCGGCCTTCGAAGTGGGACACTGAGGTCCCCAAACCTGCCCATTGAGAACTAGCCTGGACGCAGCAAAGGTTACCGAGGTACAGCTGCTTTACCTCAGAGCTCCATCTAAGCTCACTACATCCTACATCATAATAGCTGGGAGACACAGCCATAAAGAAAAGCCTTCACAGCTCGGGCAGTAGCATGCTCAGAGCTTAACAAGCCCTCAAATACTAATCTGCAGAGGTCTAGAAACTCTTCACAGAGCACGTACAAACTGCATTTTTTGGCCTCTAACTTGGGCCAGATTTGGGCAGATATTTATGAAGATGGCAAAAACCCAAAGACTCTTTCCCAAAGGGATTTCAGATCCCACTTTAGAAGTAAAAGGGTACAGGAGCTTTCCAGAAAACTATTGCCAGAACCCTTTTTAACATAGCAAAACAGTAGTTATGCCTAACCTTACTCTTAGCAGCTTCTGAACCAAGATGACTGCATCTTTCATTAAAAAATTGAATAGACCGAGGCAAACACCTTTCAGAATAAGTAGATAAGGTGCAACAACTCTTAGAAACAATAGAAAAAGAAGTCTTAAAGTATGATGCATTTGCCAGTGCTAATAGTAGACAGTGAGATGAGCCCTGGCTTTAAAACAGAAATATATTTATATTAGAAACATGAAACAAAGTAAAGAAAAAAACATTTTATTAACAGCTTCTCCTGTAAGAAACAATCTTTCAGGCAGTATTTATCAAAGATTAATGATGATTGCCTGCTCACACTTCACTATGTTTTTCTCTGGAATCTGCTATTGTGCAGACTACAGAATTAGATTTAAAGTCACCAAAGTACAAACAGATGCACGAAAACTACTCTATTCTTCACAGGCTATTCCTATTTATTCGACAAGGAAATGGAAATGAACACATGAAAATTAAAGTGCAGATGGACAACAGTATCTCTGACCTCTCTGGATAATCTGCCTCAGAAAATGTTGCTGTATTTCATAGAGTTTTGAGCAAGACCAAAATCTACATTGAGAGGCTTGATTCACTATCAACTACAGAAGGAGAAAAGCATTTCCAAGTCACCAGCATGGCTTAACCCAGCCATATAAGGAGACCGATCCTTTTTTCTTTGCCCTTTCTTTATTCTAGAAAGATGAAAATAAAAATATCTACTATTCTACCTGTATTTAAAATATCAGAGCACAAAACATTTTCAGCGGGATTTCCTATTTTGCAGTCAGTTGCATGATCATCACTTTTCCCAAATTTCAAGGGAAAAATTACTTTACAAGACTGCAGGAACATCAACAGCAGCTTTTCATGTGGCAATTCTTACGAATAAAAAAATCCTTACATAAGACTGTATTATTTTATTTCACTGTAAAATACAGTTCATAGCACATACATATTACATTTCTTATTTTTCTCATCTCATGAACTTTTTTCCACTTATTCTCTGTTTCTCTCTTCAGTCATTCAATCTGCTTTCATAAACGTGCTAATTCACAGTACAACTGCGAGAAACAGAAGTCCACCAATGACATTAAAATGCTTTACGCAGTGAAGTTGTTTTAGCTCTCAGTGACTTCCGACCAGTCTATAAAACCATAAAATGCTCTAAATGATTCAACCACCACATCTGCCACCAAAGGGCACCCAGGGATCACATCAAAACTTCCCATGGTCTCTGAGCTATCTGTCTTGGAGATGCAAAACAAAGGGCTGCCATTTGGCTCGAAGCAATCTCCTCTGAATTAGTCAGCTTTGCAAATGGTGGTAAAATGAGCATGAGCCACACCATGGGAAAAAAATTAATCAAAAACCTTTATTGCTGAAGACAATTCTGAATATCATATCTGATAATAAACAGAACAAGCCCTTTTAGAAAAACTACTGGGGCTGTCATCTACATACGGAGTATCTGCAACAAAGGCAACATTAGTAACAGGTTATCCTTGTAAAGGAGTCAAAAGGACAGCGCTGGTAAGAGATGACAGACAACAAGCTTCAAGGAAAAGATCAATATCCCTACACAGTCATATATCAAGGAACTCAATTTCTGCCTGTAATCCTCAAACTGCTGAGAGTAGGATTATTTCTGCTTTCCCTATTACTAAGAAGAAAGAAACTGCTCATGGGAATAGGGCACTGCTAAACGAGAGTCTTTATGTGAGCAGAAAGGCTGTGATTAAGTCCTAGGGCAAAAAGAAAAAACTCAGTCCTGTGACACTCCCAAGTGGTCATCGCATCGCAAATGAGGTTGGGGTTTCATTGGACAGGTCATATAAAAGAACATGAAAAAATCTGTGTAGTTCAGGAAAGGCAAAAGGAGCAGGAAAAGAGGAGCCTCATGTGGCATTTCATAGCAGGTTAGTGTCAAGAAATGTCCTAAATAGAGATCAAATTGCCTATACCCCTGATTGGCCCCCAGTAACCTCCAAATTTCATCATTTAAGTTGAGAGCTCTTTTATGGATAGGGCTTTAATGAAAAGAAGCAACAGGTTTAACAGTCAGCAAAGGGCATATCTTCTAAAATAACATGAAAAAAAAATTCATTACTAGTGTCCCAGCCACTGATATAATGATATAACCTTAACACTCCACAACTCTGTCAGATAATGAAAAATGTCTTTTTAAGACAACTGAAGGCTATGAATTTCAGTTTTCCCCTTCTTGGAGCACACACTCCTCATAGCTATTAGGAGGTAAGACTGACAGCCTGACAGAGAGCTCCCACCTTGGCAAGCACAATTTAGGAAAAACTCTCTGCAACTCTACAAAAGAGGAGGGGAAAAAGAAAGTGAGGGGGAAGTGTGGAGAGAGAGAGACAAAAGAAGCGAGGATGGCATTAATAGTTATCATGCTCTCACAGCTGGCAGGGCAGCACTTCAAAAATACTGGGCCATGGAAGAATTGCAGACCTAGAGCATCTGTATTTGTAGAAAAACAGGATAGGACAGGAGAGGTAGATGAAGCAACAGTTAAATCCCTTCAGCCACCAAAGACTGACTTCCAGTGATGCCAGTGGTAGCAGACCAAGTCTTAGCTGCAGTGAAAAGTATGAGGAAAATGATATAAGAACTGTAGGACTTATGTCTTAGCCAGAAAGGGAGGAAGAATGCCAAGGATTCAAGGAGGACTGCAGGCTTAACCCAGATAGCCTGGGACTGATAACACATACTACTATTAACATATGCCTCAGGAAAAAAGAAAACGGAAGATGTTTGACTGGATATATAGAAGTTATACTTGAGAATAATCTCAACATCAGAAAGAGGAAATTCTAGAAATTACTGGGATATGAGGAGAACTAGATAACAACTTGATTAACATTCAACAGGGATGGAACTTGGCTTCTATGGCAGCCCTCATACAGCATTCACATAAGAATAAAAGCTGCAGAAGATGGATCACTAATATTAGTATATTTACCTTATTAATGTAGACTAATATTTACCTTGGTAAGGACACTTTTACCAAAGCCTTACAACCACTGCAATGGAAGTATTATCAAATAAGGTCTGAAGGAACGGAGGAGAGATAGCAGTAAATATGCAACACTGTCAGCTTTGTATTGGTCTAGTTACTAGCGCTGGACACGTACAACTTCTAAGTCAAACAGACAAGATTGCTGATCCCTTTCTTTGCCTTTCATTCCAGTTTATACCTGGTGTGAAATAAAACATTATTTAAAAAACCTGGCTTAGCCACTTAGTGTCTACCAAAGAAACCTTTGTCTCTTGCCTTATGTCCGTAACACCTCTGAATGCTGCCAATCCCATTACTCTAATCAAAATAAAATAAAATTAAAAATATACACTATCCACATTATAATCTGCAATTCCAACTAGAGAATAAAACTTGACCATTAAACTGAGGTGCTGTTCATTACACTTATCACTGTAAGGCATATATCTTTTAGTGGATGCATTATGCTCAAGAATGCAGCTGATTTTTCATGAGAGGGTACTCAGCGAAGGCAGGAGATGGCTCTGGCCTCCCAAAACATTTAAGATAAACTCTAAATCTGAGAATACTATATAAAGCCCAAGCTTAGGAACTTCAGGATCAAACTCTCTCATATGTACTGGCATTTATATTAATCTTCAAACAGCAAGTGTGAAAAAACATTGAGTAAAGGAGAAAAAAAATAATCCAAAGTCCATGTTTAAAATAAAACAAATTTATCTTACTTCTAGCCCAACAGTAGACATGACAAAGTAGAGTTTATATCCTGTGGTTTGGTGGTTGTTTTCAACTAAGTTGGATATAATGCAGGGATTTTTCTTCAGAGAAAAGCATAAATCACTAAAACTACAATTTTCTTGGGTTTGAATGATGACTTTAATTCCCCCCAAAATAGCCTGAAATGACCAGCCTTTTTACTAATGCTTCCTAATGGCTCTTTTCTTGCTAACTAATTCATTCATCTATATCACTCAAAAATAGATAAGCCAGCAATCACTCGCAGACTTCATAATGTATTCTAAGTAGACACGAATGCATAGAGCATGCGATAACATTGCCAGAATGAAAACAGAAGGAGTTAGAAAAATAAAACTCACTCCTTCTGCCTAATAGCTGGGGATTTGACTCTGGATCTGCTATGTAGGATAAAATGCTCACTGATGTCAATGAAGAAGATGATATTTTCTAATGCTTTGTGCACAGGAACAAATTAACACAAGAAATAAAGAAATTTCGTTGCAATATTACAACCAGGAAAAGAAGTGCTTTCTTGCATGCCAACATAAGAACACTATAAAATGATAAATTTAATCAAATTTTCACATAGTGAAGAAAATCAAAGTGTCACACACAATAAAAATTATAAAGTGCCAATCACCACATTATGAAGTAAGTTTTTATATTTCTTTCATTTTTGTGTTTTTAAGTAATCACATTTTATTTTATTCCAGATGGAATCATCTACCTACTTCTTGACTAGCTACACACTCTAAAAATCTATTTAATTATGAATATTGGGAGATCCCTCTCTGCTTTCTTCAGATAACACAATCGTGCCCAACTTCAGGAAGGAGGTAAGTTAGTTACACCAAAGGCAATCTCAACATTTATTCAAGTTATGGAATGAAAAAATGCATTGCTGCCATGGCAACTGTTAAATCACATGATATCTGCAATGAGATGCAAGGCATATCGAGTAAAGGCATCCATGCGCTTGCACGGCCTCCTTTGCACATAATTTTGCTCCTCCTTTGTGGAGGAACGTATGCAGGAGTGTGGCACAGTCCAGATTTCACTGTCTATTCTAAAAAACTTGACAGAAGAAATCCAGCAAGTTATTTTTGCGTGGGGTGATCTATCATTAGAGTAAGAAGAAATACTGAAAAGATCAAATACTGAATGCTTTGCTAGGATTCACCTCAGTCAGGACTGTGAAGCCTTATAAATTACAGTGTAGCTCTCAAACTCACTTTGTACCCTGGCATCAGAAGACTCTTCACAACAGCAGTAGGATACAAAAAGTCTTCCCAACAGTATGAGGAGCTGCCACATGTACAGCACTGGGGCAGCTGCGCTGTTATTGCCTCCAGCCATCTTCCTCACCCTTCTGATGGGTGCTGCCACCCCCAGAACAAGCACATCTGATCTATCCTTGAATCAGCCCTGAGCCAGGCTGCTGCATGTATTGGTGGGCTCTGATATTATCATCAGCTAATGTACAACCTCTCCCTAAGAGGGCCTCCTCTCTTCCCTGCTCTTAACAATATAACTCCCTCCAGAATAATCCCCTCAAATCATACTGCTCCACTACCAGTCACATTCATAAAGCATTAAATATCCATCAGTTACTAGGCTTCGACTGTACTTCCCTGCAGCGCTTTTACAGCTCTTCTTTTTCAGCCACTATCATGCCCACACAAGGCTCCTTCCCTATCCTTTTAATTCACCCTTAGGAGCAGCATTGAAACCAGATTCCCAAGTTAATCTCCATTGGATCACTCCCTGTCTCCTCCCTCAAAATATCTCCTCCTTCATCTCCTGAGCAACCTCAGTGATGTTATCCATAGGGAGAGAGTGAGAGCCACACTGTGACACTACTTGCCAGCTTCTGGTATCATGCTGTATGCAAAGTGGTTTCTTCAGCCAGAAAGGGCTTCACATGGGGATGAAAATGCCCACTGACACCTATTTTCTCCTGATCCCATTCTCCTCCTCACACCACATCCCACTACCATCAGCATAGTACAGACTACTCAGACACTCCCAAAACCTATGATGTCACCCAATAAATATCAAAACCCTCACATATCTCTGATCCTGACCTCCATTGCTGATCCAGACCCCATTTCTGGCTTCAGTTCCTGCCTGACTTGCATAGGTTTATATACATTATATAGCTTTCTACAGGTTGATGCTCCTTTTGTGTAGAACTTGGGATCTCATCTGACCAACTTCCTCCTCCTTATTCAGGAAATATATTTTTGAGTCATATGTCTCAGAAAATTATTTCATCTCCTAAGTCCTTCCAGTAATGACTTCTTAAATCTGTTTCTTTTGTCATTGCTGGGCTCTTCCTTCCCACCTGGTTGGTCATTTGCTATTTGAGCTGAACTTTGACAGATAAGGAGATGCTGTGGTTAAACAGACACAACCCGGAACTCATCAGCTGTCACAGAGCATTTGAGTAAAAGAAAGATAAAATGAAAGTGTGAACAAATGACCAGGTCTTAACTCCCTGACAAAACCCTGGGGAGAGAGTTACGATACCCAAGTACTCCAGGGAAATAACTAATGATCCTTCCTTCAGTTCAGTCATGTTTCAGGAAGCAATTGCCTGAGTTACTAAGTGCTCAAGACTGCCTCAGTAATTGCAATGATTTATTTTATGCATCATCATAACTGCAGCACTAGGTCAGCAGGAAGTGTGCCTTATGGATACATTGAATTTTAACACAGGCATTGGAGGATTAGGAGATTGCAACGACAGAGCACAATGATTTGATGGGGATGGGAAGGTGGCAGGGCAGGGGGGGGAAGAAAAAGTCTTTAAAATCCTAGGCATCTAAAACACTAGGCTTCTGTTAGATTTTAATAAAATTGATGATGTTTTCAGGTGTTTCTAAGCAGAAGTTGCTTGCATTTTCTTTTGCCCCCTTAAAATGCAAGTGATGACAATTTAATGTTCCCAAAGATCTCTGTCTGGATTTTTTTTCAGTATAAGTAATGAATATGCAGTTTACAGTGTAACTACCCACTCAGTAAAGACAAAGAAACCCTATCATCTTTGACTTACATGTCTACCTATTCCAGAGGAAACTCTCCCTGTGCAAAGCATGTTTCTTCATCTGCCTTTAATCTGTACTGGTGCAAAGGCTACCTGTTAACAACCAGCAACGACAGGGATGAGACGTTAGGCTCAGGAGCGTTTGCTTGACATAAGAAGTATAACCTTTACACATACTACTCACCTGACCTATCAAAACAACGCTGTGCCAAAGGATATTTTGTGAAGAAGCAGGAGTATATGTTTGAACAGCAATAAAAGGGTTTGATTAGCAGCTTCTCAAGCATCTCCATCCTCTTGACATTACTTAAACCCCCTTCTCCAGTCACCTTTCCCTTTAGCTATATGAAACTTCACTGGCATAGAAGGCCACTTTTAGGATAATGATAAAGTGTCACCAGCAGAACTTTCAGGCTATTAGACAATCTCAGAGACAATTCCCCTCAACCCCCATAAACTTCAGACTGTTGCCCCCTGATAACTGAAGGGAAAACATTGCTAACCCTCAGCACTGTTCTCCAAATTACTGTGTTTCAAGGTTAGCAATGTGGAAAACACTAAACAAACACAGTTTCTAAAGTCAAAGTAAAAAAAAGCAGTAATGGTAAACCACAATAACTTTAATTCATTTGGTATTCAGGACATATTCTTTCTGAATATTAAATCACAAAATCATTGGAAACTCCTCAGATTTTAAGCTTTAGCTTATTAAACATTAGATGATGCTAAAAATAAAATGCAGCTTTTAATTTCTTATTAAGATGTTTGTATACAGCATGATCTAAGCCTCTAATTATCTGTATCTCTATATCTCAATTGTTGTTTCAATATAAACAAATATGTAACAATTCAATTTAATGGAAAATATTCATATACTAAAAAGACTTAAAGTAATAGAAGCAGCCGAATGTCAAGATGCTAAAAATGAAAATGCTTCTTTACATTGTGTGTTCCAGGAAAGCAAGAGCTCACACAACATTTGACAGTGATTTCCCATAATGAAGCAGCTCTATGGGGCTTTTCATTTTCGTAAAAGCCCTAGCCTATTTTGAGCTAGCTGCTACCTTCTTGCCCTTAATGCAGTACAGATAAAGTTCATTAAGCAGATTGTCTGAGGTAGAAAAGCGAAGAGGTTTTGCTGAAGCAAGCACTTGATGAGTGCATGGCAAATCAGAAGGGGAAAAAAAAAAAGGTAAAAAGGATTGGAACAAATTGTTAGAAAAGCAAAAGTGATACGTGCATATTGATATTACATGTTGTGCTGCATTAGTAAAATTGCCCAAATGAAGAATCCCCAGAATGGGAAGTATTATTAGATGTTCATCAGTAGGATTTTTTTCAAACTGGCTGGGTATCCAACCGTTTGATACAGATCTTTTTCATGCAATGGAAAACTGGAAACTACAGCATTAAGGAATTACAAGCAAATTACTATGACTGCATAGTTAATTTTCACATTATAATGGTCAAGCAACTTTCACAGATTCTTGATATTTCTGCTGGAATGCTAAACTTTTATTTCTTCTTGCAGCAGGTAAGACATCAATTTCTATCATAATTAAATGAGTAAATTGCTGATATTTTTTTACTGTTTCTAAGGGGATCTTTAATGCATATTGAACATCTGACAAATTAAAAACTAAGCATTTTAAAACAGCAGTTATACACTTGATTTATTGTTTAACTTTTGTCTAATAGAAATATTTACTATTTACATGTAATTGCAATGAAAACAGTATGTCTCAATTGATTAACAAATAAATATTAGACAATTTACATGCATTGCTGCAGCAGCTGAGAAGGAAAACAGCATAGTGGAGTTGTAGTCTTTTTCCCTACATAGTACAAAACTCAGTTTTGCACCAGGGAGGAGATATTTGGATATGTACATTGTCATGGGTTCAGCAGCAGCAGTCATTTTTTATTTTTCATAGTACCTGGTGAGCACTGTGTTTTGGATTTTCGGCTTGGGAACAGTGCTGATAACACCAGTGTTTATAGTTATGGCTTGGAG
>JASSUY010014064.1:0-13417 GCA_032466535.1 Forpus xanthops
ATGCCAAAAAAAAAAAAAAAAAAAAAAACAAAAAAAAAAAACAACAAAACACAAAAAAAAACAGAAAGAGGGTTTTATTATTTATTTCTTTTCCTGTCAGCCTACGTTATGTCATTGAAGGAGGTGTAGCTGCAGCTCTGTTTGGCTCAGCTGCACCAGCAAGGTTCTGCCAGCAGCTGGGGTGGAAGTTTTCTTTCCATGCTCCCAGCCAGCAGAGCTACGTTAACAAAATTCAGCAGCACAAATCCGCTCCAAACCTTTTGGCATCCTGCACTTTCTTGTAGTTTTTTTCTAGCTATTGAGCCTCACTTAAGGCCGAGGGTACTCACCTTAATGGGTGTACAGCTTAGGTGTAATGTTAGAATCATAGAATCATAGAACAGTAATGTTGTGTGTAACATCGCTGTTTCAACTGAATGCAAATCCCAGATTCCCAAGAAATTAAATAAACAGGGAAAATAAATTCTCAACTCTCAGAAGACCAAGGCGATGGCTTCAGCATGTACAAGAGCCTTATCATAGTTAAGAAGTACAAAATATCATCTTTTAATGTCCAAGTAAAATGAGAGCGAGAAAAGCTGTGACAGGCATAGGAAGTTAAGAGGGAGGAGGGAGATCAACTTTCCTCCTGATATCATCTCCTATATTATGCTCCTCAGAACAAAGTCTGACATGAAACCTATGAGTTTTTTCTTCTCATATTATGCATCATTTAAGTGGCAAAAATCCCTTTAACTAATTAAATTCATCTTTAAGAACCCAGAAATGACTGCACCAGATCAGATCATTGGTCAAACAAAGGACTGTCTCCTGTGGTAGCCCAAAATGGACGCGTGAGGAAAGAGCAAATATTGTTACTACCTTCCAAAATACAAAAGCATGTCTCACACATTTACAAGGACAGAGTACCAAAAAGCCTCCCAGTATACATCTCTGTCAGACAGGGATCTCAGACACTGAACAATGCAGAAAGCTCCTGCTCTTATGACAGTTGAGAACACATTATTTTCACACTTCCCCGATAATCTGTGTAACTGCAGATCATAAACCATCACAGATTCATTTTCTACCTTTATTACTTGAACTCAGTCCCACAGTGCAGGTTAAACCAGGGGTTCCTGTGCGGGTTTTGGTACAAAAAGGTGCCTAACACAGATCTGAAAATCAAATGAGGAACCTCCTTTCACAGAGTATCCCATGCACGTTAACAGTCACAAAAAGTACACTAATGCACCATCGAGGCAGAGATGGACTAGGACATCCATGAGAAACTCGCCCAAACCAAAACAATTCTGCTCTATTCATTTTGCTCTGATGGAGAGCATCTGCCAAAGATCATTTGAAGCCAGGGCTGTCAAACCAATGACATGCAGAATGCAGGAAATGACTTGTAAGCTGCCTGTAGACACATTAAAAGTATTCCATGGAAGCAGCAGGCAGGCAATTCTTAAAAGGGCAAACATACAGACCCACGGACTGCATCTTACTGTACCCAGTTTGCGAAGGATCCTCTTGCATTCATCTCTGCTGAGATCCAATAGAGTTGGCCACACCACCGGCATCTTCCCCTTCTGTGTGTGCTCCCAGAGAGCTCAGCCTCGCTGGGAAAAGGAATACAAATAAAGTAAGAGCGAGTCTGTTACGTACAGATTCCCCAAATCGATTGATGCAAACTCTTCTGAGCCTGCCCACAACTCCACCGACACATTCCCTCCCATCCCCACGCTCCAACCTTTGTAATGGCACGCTTCGCCATGCAGGAATTCAGCACTTTCACAAGGGCGAGGACTTCCTACATTCTCTAGCTCAGCTCCATCACCCGAGCCTTCTTACCGAGTTTCCCACCTCCTTCTCAAGCCCTTTTTCACGCCGAAACGCTCTCCGAATTGATGTTCCTGTCTCCTCCCTCTCTTTATGCACAGAGCACCTATTATAAGAACTCTTCCACAGCTAACCGCACGCTCCCCCTTCCCCCCGGGGGACGCATTTAGCACCAGCCCATTACATGACAGAACGGCAAAAATACACGGTGAAAAATCGCTTTCCAACATTAAACCCCCTCAAAAAACAACCCCAAACCAAAACATGGGAACAGCCCCCCCCCCGGCCCCATCGCATCGCGGGGACATCCCGGGGGTGGCAGGGGAAGAAGCCGTATCTCTCCGTCGCAACGGTGATAATAAAGGAAGAAAGAGGAGCCGGAGGCGAGGGGGCGAGCCGGCTGGGGCAAGGAACGGCACAGCGGGGAGGGTGGTACCGGGAACAAAAGCCCCGGCGCCAGCGCGGGGTTAGAAGAAGGCTGGATCATCTCTGTACATGGAGGCAGACGGCGCCTGGAGCCTCCCCGCCCGCCCTTCCCCGGTGCCCCCCATGGCCCTTGGCAGCGGCGTTGGATCCCCACCGCGCTCGGAAGCCGGGAAAGAGCGGGCGGCGGCCGCGGAGGGGCAACGCCAGCGGCCTGCAGAGGGGGCCCCGGGAGGGTCCCCGCCGTCGGGGGAAGCGGAGCTGCCCGTGTCCGCTGCCGGAGAGCGCGGCACGGCGAGGAGGCACTGCCTGGGAGCGGGACCCACCTGCCCGGCCGTGCCCGGCACATCGGCTCCTCAGCGGCGCGGCCCCAAACCCGGCTCCGCTCCCGGTGCCGCGCTCCGGTTTGTTTGGCGGCGGCGGCGGCGGCAGCGCGTCCCCGGGCCAAGATGGCTGCGGGACGTACGGCGCATGCGTGGGAGCAGTGGAGCATGCCGGGAGTCGTAGTTCCGGCGCTGCTTCCGAGCAAGGAGATGGATGAAACTATTTGGCAAGATGGCGCGGGGAACGCATGCGTGGCGGCGAGGTGCACGCTGGGAGTTGTAGTCCTCGGCGGGGAGAGAACGCAAGGGCGCCCCGCCATGTCCCCCCCCAGGTACGGACGCCGGCAGCGGACAAACGCCCTCCTGCGCGTTCCGCCTCCGTGTGATCTTGTGGCATAGCACGCGCCCCAAAACCGAAGGAATTCGGGGCTTGGCGGCGCTTCTGCCAAGGAACGTGCAGGGTTGACATCACCCTGACGTCATTGGGCTGTTTCCAGCCGGACGGGTCCAGATCGGCCCTGGTGACGGGCGGGCTGTTGACAAAAGCGGTCTGTGCGCGCGGTGTGGTTGTAAGCATGGCCCAAAGTCGCTCCGCACTGTGGTCCTTCCCGTTGTGGTCCTGCCATCCAGGTTAAGTAACCAAAGTCCCGGCCTGGCGGCTGCTTTGTGTCAAACCGCGGCTGTAACTTTTACCATCAGATTCCCCAAGATAAGCAGTAAATTGCAGCTCTTTAAAAGTGCTTAGATGAGATTAGAAACAGAAATCACAGCATCTCTGCGGTGCAGCCGATGAGAAGCAATGGGACTGATAGGACCAGGGAGGACAGGTTTAAATTGAAACAGAGGAGACTGAGATGAGCTCTTGGGCAGAAGCTCTTCCCTGTGAGGGTGCTGAGGCGCTGGCACAGGGTGCCCAGAGAAGCTGTGGCTGCCCCATCCCTGGCAGTGTTGAAGGCCAGGTTGGACACAGGAGCTTGGAGCAAGCTGCTCCAGTGGAAGGTGTCCCTGCCCATGGCAGAGGGTTGGAACTGGATGAGCTTTGAGGTTCCTTAAATGGTGGGCTATCCATATTTCTTCATATAGCAAGCCTGCTCTCTGCAAGTGCTAAATGAAGACATAAATTAA
The DNA here is from genome assembly GCA_032466535.1 of Forpus xanthops. Lineage (NCBI taxonomy): Eukaryota > Metazoa > Chordata > Aves > Psittaciformes > Psittacidae > Forpus > Forpus xanthops. The sequence goes on from JASSUY010014064.1 coordinate 3,693, forward strand.
ATAATATAATAAATATAGCATATAACATTAAAAATATAACATATAATAATATAGAAAATATAATGCTAGTACAAACTTTGATCTTATTACACAAAGTTGAGGAACCGTCTTCTCATTAGATATATATTGTTCTAACATAACATAATATATAATATAGTATAAAAACCTGAATCTCATTACACAAAATTGGGGAAAGGACTTCTCATTAAACACATATTGTCCAAGCCGTCTTTGAATGCTTTCTTTGTTGAGCCTGTTGAGACTGAGATTCCTCTTGCATGCCTTTGGATTCTGCAAAGCAGACACCCTGGGGCCGGTGAGTGTGATGAAGAGGAGGGAAAGGCTCCTTCTTATTCCACTGTCTCCCAGAAAACCCCATTATAGTTTTTTTTTCATAATGCCAGAACCAGCTGGACATTGGCTGAGGTGAAGCCAAAGCAGATGGATGGGGTGCATCATAACACCTATTCCCAGATCCGTGAATGCTGCTATTTCCACCTAACTATAGATGGAAATATTCCTTCAATGATGAACACATTCTCGCTTGCAGTTTCCCATTCTTCTTCACAGTGGTGGATATAACTCAAGCACATGAAAACAATGATGCTGTGGGAGAGCTACAACAATTTTCCTTCCTATTTTAATGCCTTCTTAAACAAGAACCAGCTGAAAGCAAATAGCATCATCTCTGCATTATATTCCTTCATAAATGTCCTAAAGCTTTGCACAAACCTGAGGATGATGCAGACCAGATTAGGACCACAAGTTAAAGGCTTCCTTTGCACATTAGAGACTCCACTACAAACCTATTTGAAACGTGTCTGTTTGTTGGATTGCTCTGATCAATAGGTACAAGCAGGACAGGCCCTCTGCTCACCAGAATAAAATAGCTTTGTTGAGGTTTATTCATCAGTTGTAACTGATGCTCCAGCACAGCATCGGTTTTATTGCCTCTGATGTGCTTAACAGCTGGCCCTTATATTTGTAGAATAAATCATTCCACAAGCAAGAAAATATCAAACCCTCTATTATTAAGTAAATTTATCTATGAAGGTGTGGATTTTAGCTGAGTATTTCGACTTGGTTTGTTTATTAATGCACTCTGTTCTCATACACGCTCCCCAGTGAAATCTCTGCTAACAACACAGCTCAGAGAGAACACAAATACATTATCTCAGCCTGCTCAGAGCCATATTCATTAAACTTCATTACATCAATTTGGTCTATTTTCTTCAGCTCTTTAATTTTTTATTCCAAACGTCGATGGAATTCACCAACAGGACCAAAAGTTATTATGGGCAGAGTGGACTGACACACACATATACATATGTATGTACTCAAGAAAGTAGTATAAGCTTCACTTCCTTCTGCATGCAGAACAGAAGAGAGATGTCAAAACCAAGCCAATTATATATGAAGTGTCTGACACGGTGATTGCTGTGTTTCTGAAGATGATTTACATGAATACTTCTTGGTTTTATTAAAACGAAGACCTAAAGTTGGGAATACACAGTAAGTCCAGAAAGTCCGAAGACCAAATTGTGCTTGTAGTTTTGGCAGCAACATTGCAATTTATTTCAGACTAACCTAAAATCAGTTCTCTATTACCCATAAATATGGGAGGGCTGGGATACTGGGAGGAAAAGCAAAAAACACACCCAAAACACATCAATAAGCAGTTCTGTAAAGCTTAAGTAACCTGAAGCAAGGCCAAAGCTCTGCAGTAGTCGATCAACTTGGATGGATTCACCAACGTTGTCCCCTGCGGAGCAGCAGATGCTGAGATTTGGATTTAGATTTGGATTTAGATTGAGATGAGTTCTTAGGCACAAGTTCTTCCTCATGAGGGTGCTAAGGCACTGGCACAGGGTGCCCAGAGAAGCTGTGGCTGCCCCATCCCTGGCAGTGTTGAAGGCCGGGTTGGACACAGGGGCTCAGAGCAAGCTGCTCTAGTGGAATGTGTTCCTGAGTCAAGTCCCTTCATGCCATAAAAATCACTGCTTTGTTTGATGTACAGCACTAACAAGTCCCAGGAGAAGCATTGATCTTTTCATAAGACTAAATTAAGGTTATCTGGGCTCAGAATGACTTCATGCAGCCAGCTTGGATCATCTAGCCTAAGCAAAGGAGGTCACCTGAAGGAGACTGAGACTTAACAGCATTTATGTGTGAGGAACAAAACGTCAAGAGTGTTCCAATTACAGACTAAAAACCATGAAAATAAAGCCAATATGGTTTGGGCTTATTTCTTTAATACAAAAATACAGCTGAATTTCCCACATATTCTCAGTAAATTCATTAAAAATGGAGGAATTCGGTGTGGATAAAGGAAAAAATGCAGAATATGAAAATGCTATCACTTTTCCTAGTCTTAGTTGCCTTCTAGGTGCTAATAACTTTCTTAGTACTCATTACCTACATCCTCAGACTCTGAGTCATCATCTAATGAGGCCCAAAATTACAGAGCACTTTCTAACTGTTCACAAAGTAAACCAAGAGACAAACTTTCCAAGAGCTGCAGTGTCTCATGTTCTTTCCTAAGGAGGCAAAGCTCAACAGTGTAAAAATCCCACTGGATAAAAGGAGTTCGTAATAATCCATTTTCTCTGGTGCTCAAGGGGAGCTCAGAAGTCAAATACTTAAAACTGAAATCACTGATTTTCTGTAGCTTGGTCATATTAGGCTAATACTTTAGATGTAAAAGTGTTAACAGCAGCTCACCTTAGCATTCCTATCACAGCCAGCAGAGATGGAACTGGGACTCATCAGGACACAAAGTATTCTTCATCTGATAGTGACTTGGGGAGTAATACTGCATGGGTTGTATCACCTCTCCATGTCTCCATTATCCACTTGCACAAAGCATTTAAAACTTAATGACAGTGATATACAAAAGCCACACATTATTAGCATACTGCTGGGTATTCTTCTTAAGGATCATAGAATCCCAGGTTGGAAGGAACCTCAAGGATCACCTGGTTTCTAGGCCAAGCATGATTTAGGCTAAATGGCCCAGTACCCTGTCCAGTGAATCTTAAGTGTCCAAGGAGTCCAAAATTTGCCCCAATATATGCATTTAAGCAAAATTTGTTCTCCCTTTCAGTAAAGAAATGCAGTGACCATCAAGCACTCCTGCTCTCCTTTCTGTTCTCTACAACCTGGCATCCTCAGATCTCCCATCAGCTTAAATAATAGGATCCTCATCAATTACAGACACTGCTCTAATTAATTAAACTTCCTGGACACTAACAGAATAATGTGTGTCTCACCACGCTTCCTTCTATCCCCAAAGACAACAAAAGGGGGAAGACAATGAGCTCAGAAGCATGAGATGGCCCAAGGGAGGAGCAGGGAGGTGATTTGTATGCAGCCCAGGTCACCAGGACAAAGCTGCGCCTCTCAGCTCTTCAGGGGCTCGTCGGAAATGAGCACAGCAGCCTTGCTGTGGGTTATTAGCTGCATCTCCACTCGCATCGCTACAACCTAATCCATCCTTTTCAGAGCAGCCTTTCCCAGGTAGAACAAAGGTGCATCACCGAGGTACTATGCGCATGGGAACAGTGAGCAGCTGCTCCTTGTCTGCTGTAACTGGTGAATTTTCAGCATCCAGGAGTCTTATTTCTAAAGTAAAATGGGAAAATCGAGGGAAAAATAATATTCCTTGGCTCAGCCTATCAGCAATTCAGAAAAGAAGCAAGAAATACACTATACTTTTATAGTAAGATGAATGCAGCATTGTACGTGATTTAAAATTGCAGGGAATTTAAAGATTGCTTAAAGCATTCCCTGTCTTGCATATGAGGGAAATAGCCTCAATTCTAACAGACGTTAATGATCTGTCTTTTGTTTCGTTTCTGATTTAAAGGGCTAACCAGAGGGGTTTCCACTTCAGAGGTTATTCAGTCACTCAATAAGTTTTCCTCACACAACCAACTCTATTTTAATCGCATTCCACTGCCCTCAGATCGCTCCTAAACTCACTCTTCCCCCTCAACCACTCTCCAATCCCATTTTTAATCCTGGCTAAGGTAAGAGCAGAACCCTCAGCAACGTTCAAGTGCCAGTGGCTTGCCAGAGGAGCCTTTTATATACAGCCTTGTCAGACACAGGCACTGTCACCCAGGACTATTTGTATTGAAATCCAAAGCTATTTCAACTGCTTTCACTGCAGACAGGTTTGTGTTGCAAGTTAACAAGAGATTTTTTTCCCCTATTATAAGTAATACACATTATATTCAACGTACACAGTTATTTTACAAATCATAAGAACTTCACTCCTTGAAGTACCTAAAATCAGCAAGGCTTAAATCCATGGCTTCACTACACCGAGGCAGTAAATAACTTGATTAAATAACCTCAGATAATGACAAAAACTGTGTCATTTTGTGCCATGTCAAAGGGCGATTTAAAGTTGGAACCCCGTGCAATGCAGGGAGCCTGATGCAGACCTCCATCCTTATCGCAGCGTGGTGTATTGTTGAAGAACGTAAACTTGCTGAGAAGAAAGCAAAGCCACCTCTTAGAATAGGAAGAGTGGGAATAAGGCAAAATATTACAGTTATCACTCCACTGCATGACTTGTGTCCTTATCTGTGGTCACATACAAGTACTAAAATCACTGATGATTCTAGCACACTTCTGCAATTCAAAGAACACATCCCAGATTAGCATTTAGCAGAATTTAGCCATGCAGGGATGTGATTTGTGCTCTGTTTTAAGGATGCTTGTATGCTCTCCCTAGAGTTGCGCTTTTAACCTGTCAACAGATCGTGCATTTTCAGCTCACATCAAATCATCAGTGAATGACTTAACCTAAAAATAATTTAGTCAAAATCAGGAGCAAGATGTGCTGTGAGTGCTGGGGAAGCAAGTGAGTCTATCAACTGTAAAAGACGTATTTGATTACTCTGCAGAGATTGGATAACAAAGGCAGCTCCACAGATAACAGGATGATAGAATCACAGAAACAGAATGGTTTGGGTTGGAAAAGACCTTAAAGCTCATCCAGTTCCAACCCCTGCCACAGGCAGGGAGACCTTCCACTAGAGCAGCTTGCTCCAAGCCCCTGTGTCCAAGCTGGCCTTCAACACCGCCACGGATGGGGCAGTCACAGCTTCTATGGGCACCCTGTGCCAGTGCCTCAGCACCCTCACAGGGAAGAGCTCATCTCAGTCTCCCCTCTGGCAGTTAAAGCCATTCCCCTTGGCCTGTCCCTCCGTCCCTTGTCCAAAGTCCCTCTCCAGCTTTTTTGGAGCCCCCTTAGGCACTGGAGCTGCTCTCAGCTCTCCCCTTCAGGAGCCTTCTCTTCTCCAGCCTGCCCCAGCCCAGCTCTCTCAGCCTGGCTCCAGAGCAGAGCTGCTCCAGCCCTCACAGCAGCTCCATGGCCTCCTCTGTCCTCGCTCCAACAGCTCCACATCCCTCTTGTGCTGTTGCCTCAGAGCTGTATCAGGAATGTGTGTGGGGGGGGTGTCTCCCCAGAGCACAGCAGAGGGTCAGGATCCCCTCCCTGAGCTGCTGCTCACGCTCTGGGAGTGCAGCCCAGCACACAGGGAGGCTCTGGGCTCAAGCATACACTGAAGCTGGGTCGTGGGGAGCTTCTCCCCAACCAGCACCCCAAGTCCTTCTCCTCAGGCTGCTCCATTCAGTCTCCCCCAGCCTGCGATTGTGCTGGGATTGCCGCAGGGGCGGGACCTTGCCTTTGGCCTCACTGAACTCCATGAGGTTCACACAGTCCCACCTCTCCAGCCTGGTCAGGTCCCTGTGGATCCCATCTCTTCACCGTCAGTGAAGTTAGTTCTACAGAACTGTAGGCAAACCCTGGATAGAAGCATCTTGTTTTTCATCCTGTCGTTGTGAATTTCAGAGTGTCTGGATATACATTTACTAAAATACCTCCACAGGGTTAACCTCATGTCTATTGAGCTCTTACACACAGGTTAACCGAACAAAATGGGGCTGTATGACTTGCAAGAGATTGTAATAGTAGTAAGAGTCATGAAAGCATTTCAGACTTCAAATGCTCTCTTGTAAATATGTTTTTAATAGCAGGAAACCTGCAGGACTACACAATCGTACTTTAACAGTACAATCAAGCCACACTGGCTTCCACCCTGGGAAAGATGTGCAGCTCAGTTCCAGACATACATTAAAGAAGTCATTTTGCAACCACTGTTATGTGATAAGGAATCCTGGATTTAAGATACAGCTAACCTTAAGACATACTGAGGGGTGAAAAGGCAATTAAAAATCCATGTGAAAAGACAAAATACCCTACATTTATCCAGAGAATACAGACTATATATACCATGTTACTAATGTGATATGTAATCCCCATTCAATGTCAACAGGCAAAGACATACTTGGAAATATGCTGTGAGCAATACTTTAGTCTTGAGTATTATCTAAGACACAAAATCACCAGCATATCGATTATATATGTGCACTTCAAAGGCTATTCTGCTGGAAAAGAAGGTGTTTGGTGATTTCTGTACTGTACAACAGAAGCTAATAATTTCCAACTAAGTAGTAAACTGATTTTTTTATAGGTAATGGCCTTCTAGTAATATTGTTGAAAAGAATGGAGTTCATTTTCTTTCCCTTACATAGCAATCACTCTAAAAATTAGTCTCCTCATAAGAATCATCATCCAACAGGCTTCAGGATGCTTTAATTTCATTAGGAAAGTTCATATACAGATATACACACATTTAGAAGAGCCTTAAACACACTTGTAGAGAAAGGGGTTTAGCACACAGCTGCTTTTGTTTGGCAACTAATTTGGAGGAGAAAATGCTCTTCCATCTTGGTCAGAAGATGCTCTCAATTTTCTCATTATTTAAGGCTAAAGAAGTATTTTTTACTAGTGAAACACATTTTAAAAGTCACACAACATTATGCAGCCATATTTCTGAACTATTATTGCAATTTAAAATGATCCTGCTGTCTCTCTTGAGTGTGAACGTTTACGGGATCTGTGCAGCAAATCATATGGCATTTACCCGAACTAAATCTAACCTAAAGGTAAACAAATGTATTTAAAAAAGAGCTAGCTTCTGATTAAGTCACTTACACAGTTCACTGTGTGTGAACAGCCCTGTGAAGTGAAAGGAGGCAAATGCAGCAAAACTTACCTTTAGCATTGGCTTAAATGACTGCTTAAAACTACTTATAAGGAATGAACTCAGGTCCATGCCCACATTAGAATCCTGGCAAATAACACCAAATAATGTTATAGAAACTACTCCAATTAAATATACTGGGCAACTCCTTGTTTTAAAGGCACTTGATAGCAATACTTTCTACTATAAAAGACAGCTTTTGTTATACAAAACAGTTTACCTTGAAGCCATGCAAAAGGAATCAAATAAGTGATTTTTTTTTTTTGGTTTATTTTCCCTTATGCACCTTTTTAAACAACAAAGACTTTGGCTCTTTCCCATATTTATATTTATGCTTCCCAAAGCCCAACAAATGTCCATGTCAGGATGCTTTTTTATGTGATTTTGAATATAATACAGAAGATATATAATTCTCACATTGCAGCACTACTATACCTGAAACGATTATCATTTGCCACCAGCATTTATACATTTTATATCTACTCTGCCTACTTTTGCATAATCTGATGTAGCTGAAAATGTCCCTGCTCACTGCAGGGGGTTGGAACTGGATGAGCTTCAAAGTCCCTTCCAACCCAAACCATTTTGATTCTATGACTCCTCAAATACTAGCAAATCGTATTTGGTGAATAACTCTTTTTCCTCTTTCAGCCATCCAGTTTTCCATCTCCTGTTTCTTTTCCTAAGCTTTCTTTCACCTCTGACATACCAAAACCTTCACACCAGGCATATTCCCTGTTTGATTATGTTATTGCTTAACATACTGCTTGTTTGTAGAACACTCAGGGTTGGAAGGGACTTTAAAATCACCCAGTTCTAACCCCCTGCCATGGGCAGGGACATCTCGCACTAAACCGTGCCACCCAAGGCTCTGTCCAACCTGGCCTTGAACACCGCCAGGGATGGAACATTCACCACTCCCCTGCTGTCATGGTTTAAGCCTCCATAGGTCACGCAGTCACTCTCTCATTGCTTTTCTTTCTTTTCCCTGCTCCTGGAGGGCTGGGAAGGAGAAAAGAATGCAACTCCCACAGGTTAAGATAAGAACAGTTTAGTAACTAAGGTGTAACACAAATTACTACTGCTACCACCAATAATAATAATGACAAGGGAAATATATGGGAAAAGAATACAATTGCTCACCACCTATACTCAGCTCGACCAAGCAGTGCACCCCCACCCTTCCAGGTCTCTGCCCTCTCTTTTTACATTCTGGGCATGACGTGCTGTGGTATGGAAACCTCTTTGGTTAGTTTTGGTCAGGTGTCCTGTTTCTCCTTCCTCCCAGCTTCCCCTCCTCCCTGGCAGAGTATGAGACTCTGAAAGCCCTTGGTCAGACCAAAACATTCTAAGCCATAACTATAAACACTGGTGTTATCAGCACTGTTCCCAGGCCAAAAGTCAAAAACACAGCATTGCACCAGCTACTACGAAGGAGAAAAATAACTGCTGCTGAACCCATGACACCTGTGCAACCCATTCCAGTGCTTCATCACCCTTACAGTAAAGAACTTCTTTATATCCAATCTAAACTTCCCCTTTTTCAGTTTGAACCCATTACCCCTTGTCCTATCGCTACAGCACAGCCCCTCTCCAGCATCCTTATAGGCCCCCTTCAGACACTGGAAGATGCTTTGAGGTCTCCAGCTTCTCTTCTCTAGTCTTCTCCCATTATCCATCCAGACTTCAAAGTAACACCTTCCTAAACCGCAAAACATAAGAAAACATACATCAGAAAACCAGAATACGCTGTAATCCACATCCCAACCCCGTTTTTAAGGTAAAGACACCCAGGACAGCACACACACTACTCCCTACCACAAAACGCTCCAAGCTCCCTTAGGGGGCGCGCATGCGCACCGCTCATCCGGGCGCCGCCGGCGCAGCGCGGCGCATGGGCACTGCCCGGCGGGTCGCCGGCCGCAGTGCACTGTGGGAAGGAGGCGGCCCTTGTCCCGGCGGAGGGCGGCGGTGAATCCTCCCGGCCGCTCACAGCAGTGTAGAGCCGCGTCTCCCCCACCCCATCCCCGTCCTTCCTTCCTTCCTCTCTCCCTCCCCTCCATCCTCCTCCTCCCCACATACACCCCCCCCTTCCCTCCCCTCCCTCCGGCACATTTAAAGGGGCAGCGGCGCCAACCCGCGGGACCATGCCGAACTTCTGCGCGGCTCCTAACTGCACTCGCAAGAGCACCCAGTCCGACCTCGCCTTCTTCCGCTTCCCCCGGGACCCCGTCAGGTGAGACCGCACCCGGGCATTGCCGCCGCCTCACGAAGGCAGACCGCGATGCAGCGCCTTGAAGGTGCTCGCTTCTCCTCTCAGGCCGCTCTCCCTGAGCACACCCCACGGCGGGGAGGTGCCTCCCTCCTTCCTTCCCCTTCTCGGTGCCTCCCTCCTTCCTTCCCCTTCTCCGCGCCTCCTCACCTCAATTTGGGACGCCCCGCTCGGAGCTGCCGCCGTCCCTCTGCCAAGGCCGCTGCTGGCTGTGGTGCCGGCGGGGCGGTTCACTGCGGGCCGCAGTACAGCGGCGGCGCGGGCGGGAGCGCGGGTTGTGTCTCGGCGCCGCCGCCTCCTCCTCGGACCGCGCCGAGAAACCGCGTTCCCAGGCG
>JASSUY010014066.1:13000-24867 GCA_032466535.1 Forpus xanthops
TTTTATGCAAATCATATCTTGCAATACCATCAAATACCAAACCCAGCACGGCAGGACATAACAACTATTAATAATAAGCTGTCACTAATAAATGAGTATTCAGTAATTTCAAGTTAACACTTCTTCTTTAAAACAGTATTAACTAAGCTTTAACACTGTATAAAAAGTTAAGTAGTTTTCAATACAGACTGTTGTTCAGTAAAATTATTTACATCTTGTATTAATGACCTTTTTCCTTAGAGGCTTTTTGAAAGCAAGAATCTTAATGAGTATTAATTGAACATCTCCTAAAAATCTAAGTGTGGCATTTTTACTTTCTGATGCTTTTAACATTTTTTTCTTTTAAAAGTTGGCACTGCCTTTCAAATTTTTTTGATGCTGCTGCAAAGCCAGTGTGAACAAATGGGTTAACATACCTTCAACATCCTCTTACCACAAACATGCATGCACCCGTGCAAGGTGAGAATGGGAGGTGGAACAGATGTTGCCAAAAAAAGTAAAACACAAACCCAGCTTGAAATACATCCTAACAGACAACTAAAACATGCATGGCAACAGGTGACTCCTTTCATATTTCCTCTGATTCAACTGCTGTGTTAATTATTTTCTGAGCATTCTTCCTGTGCAATTAGCAAAGCCAGAGGGAAAAAAAAAAAAAAAAAAATCTGTCTTGCTTAAGTAGATTTAGTTAAGTAATGAAAACTGCATGTTTTGTTTTTGGGTGAGTGTGTCTTCACTGGGAAGGAGTAAGTGGCTTTTGGATTTATACAACAGGAACAGAAGAGAGATTTTAAATGCCCCCAAAATATCATTGAATAGCTCCTCCTCAGGCACCAAGAGTTCACTTTCTATTCTGCAGGTATATCCATTGCCTGAATCAGATATAACGGTTAGGTTCCAAGAAATTTCAAGTTGCATACTTTGATACAGTCATACTTTGCATCTTGCAGCGCAGCAAACACGTATTGCTAGCATCCATATAAATCAGGCACTGCTTGCTTATCAGAAGAAGAGCTCTGCCCAGAAGGAGTTACAAACCAGACACATGAAACAGCATTAGCAAACAGAAAGTAATTAACAGGAACAGAATTTGTAGCCAGAAATGAGTCACCTGGAAAAAACGTGGGATTCAGTGCTGTAAGGCTGGGTAATATACAGAGAGTACTGTTTGTACAACAGGCAAACAGAAGCGCAGCTAATACCAGCTAATCCTTTAAGTGCACATAGCTCAGAAAGGCCGGGGATTTCTCCTCTATATCAGATGAGTTTTTACAAGTTTCTTATAGAAAACAAGCTTCAATGCAGAAGCTGCAAGAGGCAAGTCTTTTTCCACAACATTAAATGAAGTGTTGTATTAAAATAAGTCTAAATAATGTTAACAGTATACTGAAACATGCCCGTTCTTAAGCACAGATCCAACTTCTAAATTACATTACCTGCAAAGTTGCCAGAAACACCATTTTAACATTCACACATGTGTGTATGTACCTTCCTTAACACAGTTCTATTAACACTTGCTACATATAAGGACACAAAAAAACCAGCCTTATTTGGACACAAAAATCCAATGTTTACCATCATTCAGTATGTACAAAAAGGACACTGCAAGAAGATGTCATTTTTCAGTGTGAACAAGCTACTAAGCAAAGTATGCAGTTCTTCCTATATAACTGAAGCAATATACAGTATATTCTCTGAAGAAGGAAGCTCTTTGAGTTGAATTTCTCAGAATTTTCTGAAACAAAGAGATATCCTGGTACACTTTGGCTGTGCCACTACTACACACACAAGATACTATGCATGAATAGTTGCAGAGCCAGAAGTTCATAAAATGGTCAGATCATGTTCTTTGTGAAAAGTGGCTTACTAAAAAAAGTTAAATTAGTATGAGAATATCTGGATGGTCTGTGAAGTAGTTTGTAGTAAAATGAGAGTATATGGTGTAGTGGTGTTCACTTCTTCAAAAGGAAAAAAGAGCACTCAGTCTCTACAGAGAACAGGAAAGACCACAAACAGATACTGACTTCACCAGGAAGCTATCTTGGCAGTAACACAACACAAGAAGCTGTGACAGTTGAAGTGGAGACAGGGTCAGTTTCTGCTACAGCTTAAGACCGTAAGAGAGTATCCAGATGAAAATCTTGGATGCAATCAAGGCTGGAGGCTGAACATCAGTGAGCCTGGGTTCAGGTTGTGGGTGAACCAAGTTTCAGATACAGAAACAGATGAAAATGAAGGAGGGAAGGAAGGAGCAGCAAAGCCCAGGGAAGGAACAAAAGTCTAGGCAGTGGAAATGCATCTGTATATGCACATATATGCAGAAGTGCATCTGTAGACTGAGAGATAGCACTGCAGATCTGACATCTGCAGTGATGCAGTGAGCGGGGTTTAAGGAAAGGTTCACCTCAAAGACATACTCCTGACACAAACTGAAACTGTTAAATATATATATATAACACTACATATATAGTTATATATGAAACAGTTTCTGACCAGAAGGAGGACACCAAAGCCTTAAAGATGAACAATTCCATCGGAATGATGTGCATGAACAAAGCAATTAAGAAAGCCAGTAAATGACAAAATAAAAGGCGATCAGCAAGACCTGTAGCAGACAGAAGTGCTGAAAGACAGAACAACTTTCTAAGGCAGTAAGTGGAACTGAAGTTTCAGAAGAGAGTGGAAAAGCTGACCTCATGAACAGCAAAACAAAGATGTATTTTTAAATTCATAAGGTACGTACTGGCAGAAGGAGATGAAATGGGAAAAGACATAACCTCCAGAAATTAAAATATACAACAGCTGAAACCGGTTTGTCCAGATGCCGATTATGCTTCGGATGTGCTTTCTGAGATGACAGAAACTTAAACAAATTAAGTTATCTTAATCCCAATAAAGCAAAGACCAACAAGTACTATTAAAAAGATGAAAAATCTTCAAATAAAATTCAACCTATCTTATTAACTGTTATTTAGCAAAAGCAGGCATTTTCTGGGGTAGTTTTTATCCAATATTGTACAAATCAAGAGAAGTCTTTTAGAATTTTATACTGATTATACTGATTTCCCAAGTGGCTCCTTCCCTGCAGGTCAGGAAAATAAAAAAAAAAAAAAAAAAAAAAAAAAAGCAGCTTAAAAAAAACCCAGAACACCAAAAACTTAAGAAATTCAGCAGACCTGAAATAAATCATCCGTAAGTACAGCTGCATCAGTTTTAGAATTTTCCTACACTCAATGCAAGTGCAGAAGGATATACATACACATCTATATACATACACAAATACATACATACACACTCTTAAAATCCTTTATGGACTTTTACTTAGAATATCTTCAAAAAAAAATTGTTATTACAAGGAACTGACATCTTTCAAACTAAAATAACTGTTTTATCACACTGTATAATCACTTGTCTACCAACAATTTACAAATTTGCTTTCTTAATGTATACAAAAAAATATCCTACTGAACTTCAATATACAGCTAGAAATTTGCGAGCAGCAGTTGAACCATTAGCATTGCTCTAATCAACCTTTTCATTTAGGACATCTGTTTTGAATTAAGGAACTGTGGGCAGCTCTACAAATGGTCAAGAATCATTCAAGCCTTGAATACTGGGAAAGGTGCACTCAAGCACTGCTTCTGCCAACACTGCTGTGTTAACAGCCACTATAATGTTCACTGAATGAAATAGAAGGGATTGCAGGTCACGGAAATTCAGTCTTTATTTGGAAGCATTTTTAATTGACCCCAGAATGAGTGCTTTTTTAGCAAGCCATCTTATTATCCAATTCATATCAGTGCTTTCAAACCAGCCCTATTTTTAAACAAAGTTTTCCTAGATTAGCATTACAGTCATGAAAGCAACATTCACAATAGGATGAAAAGTATTTCTGGTAGATAAGCGAAGGAGGTTCTGGTTGAAAAAGCATCTTAATCTTCAATACATGGGACTGCCACATGAAATAGAAATGCTGCATGCAAGACAAAACATGTTTGATAGCCATCTGTGACATAACTTGTTGCTTTTTCAGGAAAATTAAATAAGATATTTAAATATGTGGTACTGTTAGAAACTGTACCAACTCAAGACTGTAAATAGTGCTTTAAATTCATGCTTATGATGTGCTTAGTGTAATAAACTTTATCTATCTTAACTCCAAAATCTACTTAAGGTTGCTCTCTAAATCGCACATTTTACCAACCATACTGACTTAGAAACAAGAAAAAATAGATCATTAATTTTAAACTGCTTACAAGCAAATTTCATGTGATATAACTGTATGCCAAAAATGATGCTCACCCAGAATAGCCTGAAATATTGTAAACTGCAAATTATCAGAACCCACCCATTCAGAACAAATGCAGGTAACTTCTGTGTATGACCAGATTCAAACACAAGCTCACACACACGCCTCATTTTACTATAATTTAAAAATATTCAATATCTTATTTCACTAAAACCTCCATGGAATATACTAGTCTGTTTATACATAAAATTTTCGAGGAATATTCCTCACAAGAAAAGGTTAAATTCAGCAAAATTAGAATAGAAATGTATTAGAATAAAAATCTTCCTGTATGGATTTGTGGTGTATTGAAGTGTACACATGTTGGCACATGTGGCCAACAGTCCCTTCATTAGCAGAAATACAGTCATTAAGTGGACAAAGAGGCAGAGAGTGAATAACTGCCTGTCTGGGGCAACTCTCTTGTTCATCATAAACAAAAGCAAGAAACCTTCAATTACTTTTTTAACAGCTGAGAAGTATAGAAATCTCTGTTAGCTAGGAACTGACCAGGCTGGGCACATCAGTACTTCATAACAGCTAAGAAAGCAAGCTAGTACTATAGTGAGGGACTCCCAAAGAGTAACCCTTCTTCCCCTATGGAGACCTGGTAAGAATATTGTGAAGAAGCACCTAGTCCAAACAGCAAGAAAAGGTGCCACTATGAAGACCAATTAAAAAATTTTCACAAATGCAATTCAGAGAAAGTAGCTTTTCAGGGGACATGAACATAGAGAAAACCAAGACTCAAGGCAATGTTTGCTTAAATGAGAGGACAGTACTTTGTCTGTCTTGTCTCTGCCACTAGGTTCTCAAGCACAAGCACCTCACACCAACATGTAACTGAGGGTACACATGATTTATCAACCCATAGTGTGAGTGCTGCTGGAGCTACCCTTTTACCACCACTCAGCCTGGACCACTGAACAAACAGGTTTTCCTGCTTTCCTAGCGAGAGATAATTCTGCAAGTGCCACAGTAAGAACAGAGCAGTCCATCATCACACAGATGGGTGCTAATTGCTTCTGAAGACTCCAGCTTCTACCCAGTATTAGGCCCACAGCTAGGAAGGACACTAACAAATTGAAAAGGCAAAAAATCACTACTATGGATCAGAACAGATGAAGGAAAAAACACTGCTTACCCTGAAGAAAGAAGATGAGAAAATAGACAAAGTACAGAGATGAGTCCTGAAGGAGATGACCCAAATTACAGCAGTTCATGGGGCAGTACCCTCGGAGGATCACCCTCCAAGTACATAATTAGTGCCAGGCCTGAGAAAAAAAACACTAAGTTAATGCAGCCAAGGGGAGAAGGGGAAGTTTGGGAATTGGTGGACAGGGCACAGAGGGTACATTTTCTTTCTTAATACAGAAGGAGCAATGATGAGAGAAGCAGACTTTCCTCACCCACAGCCAAGTTCTGACGAAAATCAAGAGAAGCTGCAGATATCAACTCAGAAGATCACTGACGCTTTGGTAGAGTAGTAAGGCCTGAACACTGCAGACAGCTTCCAAGGAAAAGCAATTTTTCTTTAAAAGGTGAAGAACAAATGTGCACAAATAATGTGTAAACATTCAATCCCATACTTTGAATTCTGGCTACCCTTTGTGGGGCTGAATGTGCCAAATTTATGCTAATCTACACAGAAGAATATTATTCCCATTATGCAGTGTATCATCTGTAAAAACGAAACAAAATACAGAATTAAAATGGGTGGAAGATGAACAATAAAGGGATTAATATATAAATTGTTAGGATTTATTCTAAAAGACTGCATTTTATTCTAAACCTACATATATAACAATGTATTTGAAACCTTTGTTCTTAATTTTTAAGACCATTTTATACTGAAGAGCCCTGTAGTTAGGGCTTAAGTACACCTAGAAGGAAGCAGCAGATGCAGGAGGGGGAAGAAAGTGTGTAGCCTGAACAGTTTAGAAACTATCTTCACTGAAGAGGAAAGAAAGACACGTTATATGAAGGGGAGGAGTGGAAACATTAAAACACATGAACTTTGAAGACAGACTGAGAACAGACTTTGCTTGTAAACCAGAATGCTAACAGCTGCCCTTACACTTCACCACAGTAAATGAAGATTTTTGTAATTGCCTTAGTAATCAAAATGAGCTTATCATTATATATATGTATGTGCGTGTGTATATATCATACGATATATACACACACATATAAACAAAGGTCTCTGAATAATAAATTTTGCTAATATATTCCAAGACTTTAAATAAAAGTTAAATAATATTCTGTTTAAGAATACAAATTGCAGACCAATGAGCCCTTAATATGACAGGCTCAGAAGCTGCTAGCATAAAAACATTTGATGCTTATGAAGGCATACAAGTTCCTGAGAATAGTAAGTTATATGCAGTTCTGTATAGTATACAGTTAAAATGTGACTGATGAAAAAAAAGAGAACAGAACCAGAAAGTACACACACTTACTGTGTTTGTGCTACTCTTGAAAACTTGGCAGTGTGTTATTCCCAAAAAGTAATATAAAGCACCTGAGTCTACAGAGCACCCTGCATTCAAAACTATGCTGAAGTTATCAAAGCCATTACAACACACACAGACAAACACTATTTTCATGACTAACTCTGCAAAGGGTACTTTCTACTTCCTTGCTCTTCCAACCTGAACTCTTCCAATCTGATGCACTGCCATGCAGTTCCTCAACCTAAGGTAAACTGTTGAAATGGGAACCCATTATGAAGCCAAAACAACCAAAAAAACCATGTTCAACCCTCAGAAAACAAAACAGTAACAACCTACTGCATACAGTACAAAGGATCAGAAATTGGCTGATTGACTAAAATTACAGAAAAGCTTCCGAAAGTTTTGACTAATAGATGGATGGATCCTTTTTCATCAAAAAGCAAAGCATTCTGAAGCAGCAGGTGGATGCTTAAGTCTACATATGTTTTAAATAAAGGTGGTCTCAATATATTTCCTTTCAATCAGAAAAGATGCCTGTAGACGTATCTGTCGTGCATTCTGAACAGATCCTATACCACTGCTCGTTCCATGGAGAGCAATAAAATTCTCCTTGCAGAAAGCAGAAATGTGTGACATGTATGCTTGAACATTTCAGCAGTAAGTGCTGTAATTAAGCCTGCCCCTTCATGAAGGATCATCAAAGGGTGCCAGGGAAAAAAAATAAGCCTCAGGGGCATAGTCTTTCTTCTGTGATCTTCCTTCACTGGAATTCCTCCCACATCAATTGGCAAAGAAACTGTACCCTACATTAGAGAAAAAGCAGTACTAAAGCCAAAGTCACTGGAAAGACAATCAGCATCTAGCTAGAGCTACCTCACCACCTAGAACTTGCAATTATGCAAGACACACACTCCCATTCAAGGAGGGACTGATACTCACATAGCGCCTTCAATTTGCCACAGGTTTTTAAGGGACACTGCTGAAATATTCAGCCTGTACAATGCAATAACCTAAGCACAAGTCTCTAAACTCTGACAATTACCAGTGGTTTTTGACTAGCCTCTTCCTGCCATGTGCCAGCTGTCTGCAACTAGCCCTCTCACATGCTTTGACTAGTCAGTTATGATCTCATGTCATACTTCAACTGAACCTGTGGTAGCGACTCTTCTGTACTTTGCAACTCCCACCTCCTTCACTGTGGATCTCTGAAGCATAAACTGCGTACTCCTCTGTACAAGAGCCTTCATTTTCAGTTTTCATGCTCTGGACTGTCACAATACACACAGATTAATTTTAGAGCTTTATTCAAATCTGTTCAAGCATTATCCCTCAACTGCATGTTTTTATTGCAACATGACAGGGCTACTGGACGATCAGAAATAAAATTTACGTTAGTTTATGTACATTTTTACATAGACACACCATTTTCAGTTTAGATTGTCTGAGCATTAGTTGATTCTCTGCTCTGTGAACTGTGCTCAAAATGCTACGCAAATGCTGTGCTAAACAGTACTAGCATACGTGTTCAGAACAAAGTTTAGTGAAAACCAAAACGCACTTCTTTTGAAATAATGGCTGAGAACTGAAGCTAGTCCCCATTCGCTTTCTGGTCCTCCATTATGATCCAAGTCACTAGGTAGAAGCAGTTTTCCTAAATTATTCTGCCAACATGATGCCTTAACCATGAACAAGTTCAGTAACTCATGTTGCCATCTAGTTTAAGAATGAAAAGGTCTACAGCAACATTTCTAAGTGACCATGTTTCAAATACTGACATATTTTGAAATCTAGTTCTTTGTGTGTAATAAGTACTGCGTGAAAATACACGACAGAGAGACCTGGAAGCAAGGAAACTGCCAGCATCACAGTAAGTACTGTATGGTCTTGCAGCTAATAAACAGAAATGATCTAGAGCTACATGAACTTTGGCTCCTTAAATCTCCAACATCAAAAAACACATAGGTTGACTTCATTTTATTACTCCATAAACAAGAAAGATGGTTACAATCAAGGTGTGTTATAGGTCAAAGCAGAACATGAATATGGTATGCCACAGCTTTCATTCTGAAGCATTTTATTCCTTGACCACACTTTTGTGTACTGAACATACACAGTTGTGATGTAAAACCAGTCATTTTGACCTCTGCAGTCAGAGACCTGGCTCAGTAAGTTTCTAGCCACAATATTCCCATATTTCATATAGGCTCTAAGCCTACCACACAATCTCTAGTTCAGAGTAAATGTGTATTTTGGCTGTCAATTACTACAAAGAAGAAATGGGTAGAAATCTGTGCTGTAAAGGACTTGGAGGGACTGTACAACTTCTGACATGGCTACAAAGCTAGTAATACAAATGGACACGCTTGATTTCCACTGGACTACCACTTCCATGTTTCATCTCGGTGGTAAACCCAAAAGTGCTTGTGTTTTGGAGTAGGCTATAGCTTTCAGCTGATGATTAGTAAAATAACGTGGAGACTTCCATTGGGTCAATGACACTATACATGCACAAATGGGAGTTTAATCTTGCATAGTAGTTGTCAGTGTTTCCGTACATGAAGTTGTATAGGTTTTTAAACCATGCTTGTTCAAGTTACCATATAAAATAATGATGTAGTCATTATTGTTGAGAGGACGTGTAGGAAGACAGTTTAATTTTTTAGCAGCAAAAGTATGTGGTAAGCTTTTTACCTATGATATATTAGGAAAAAGCTGATTATTGCTAGAGAGTGCTAGTGGCTTAGTGAAAACAGAATGGGAATGTACAGCTATGCATTGAATGTACTTTACTGTATTTGAAATTTCACAAGCAGAAAGTGGACACTAATTTAGCTTATTGAAAACCATGGCCTTCAATTAAAACAACACACTAGTAAGTCATGTTATGAAACTTGTGGGACAAAGCAGTCCCTCAGGTTATCTTTACTAACTTAGTGTAATTAGATTCAAAATATTTTGTAATCTGTAGAGGAGTTACCATGGTTTTGCTTTAAACAGTTGTTCTCCAGGAATTTGCAATTAAAACACCTGTTTGTTTTGGCAGCTTGACTGTGAATACTGATCATGGGGATATCTTACTGGATTACTCAAAGAACCTTGTTACAGAAGAAGTGATGAAAATGCTGATGGAACTGGTAACTCTTCAAAATATTGAATTAATTAAACTTCACTTTAGCCTGGTGTCTGTATTTGCAACCCTTCCCTGGCTACTGGTACAGCCAAAGGCTTAGACCAAGTAGTGTTTCCTGGTTTAAAAATGTGTCCTAGAAAAAATAGCCATAGCAAAATTACTTTTCCTCCTCTTCACTTTCAAAAAAAAGATATAAGCTGGTTCAGGGGGTCACTGAACCTTATAGTAGTATAACATGAAACTGAATTGTCAAGATGGATTTATTGCATCTTGGTCATTCAACACATGTTGCTGTGTAACTTCTCAAGGAAGCAAACAGCCTGTGTCATGCTTCTTTTAAAATAATAGAATTTTTAAGGTAGAATCAGATGGGTCTTTTAATCTAATACTGTCATTTTTGTTTTACCATCTTATGGTAAATGTTCATACTTTATGTAGCTGGACCTTTGTAGTGCATGTTGGCTTCCTACTGTTTCTAAGAAGTATCTATTTTTATATTTTCCAGGCAAAGTCAAGGGGGGTGGAAAGTGCCAGAGGGCGTATGTTCAGTGGAGAGAAGATCAACTTCACAGAGGTAAGTCTATTTCTGTCCATGGGTCTCCTCTTCCGTTGTGCTTATGTATTACAGATGGTCATGCATCTGTGTAAGAAGTCTTGAAAACAACTTACTCTAAGTGGTTCTTTGAAATGCTGCGTGATTGTAATGCTTGCTGCACTACTTAAATGAGAAATTCTTACAGCTCTGACCAAGACAGAAGAAAGTGTGTATGGCTAAAGCTATTCAATCCTCCCTTCCACACACATCTTAATTTTAGAGATTTTGGTGGTATGGTGTTGGTTTTTTTTTTTTTTTTTTTTTTTTTGTTTTTTTGTATTCAATTTTGTATAAAGTAGGGTAAGTTATGTCTTTAAGTGGGCATAGAGCAGAGTATTGCATTGCAGGTATCCCTAGTATGCTTTCGAAACCCTGATGTTGGTGATCATAAAGCTTAGTAAATTTCCTACAAATTTTAGTGACTCTTGTGTAAGACTTTCTGCTTTGGGCTGTCGTTGCTACTTATCTTTTGGTACGTTTAGCAGTAGAGACTATAAATAATCTTGGGTAAATTAGGCACCTGTTTCAGTAAGAGGATGAATATCTTCCTCTTTTTGTAGATATGAAGGTTGAAATTACATTTAAATCTTCACCAAAATGTACAGAAAACCAAATATACCTTTTCTTCTGAAATGAAAAATAGGAAAAAGTGAAAACTCTTTAGTGTCATTTACTAGTCTGCCTTAAAAACTAAAGGCTATTTAGTATGTTTGAGGTAAATTCACAGAAATCAGTATTTCCTTTGGCTTGGTTATTGACTGATGTAGCTGTTGCACAAGCTGTTGGCTTAAAATAACTTAGCAGTTGGACATTGTATTGTTTGTGAATGCTCCATGTTTGTAAAAATGCAGAAACAGATAAAACTTCACTTGAGAGATTATTAATTTTCTGTGTTAATGCTTTCAATTCACAATAGCAATTCTAGCTAGTGAAAAATGGAAGTGGAAAAGAAGGTGATGTCTTAAACCTACCTGGAGAATTGTCACCTCAGATACTGTGTCTTGCTAGCCCTACTACTAGGATTAATCCTGCTACAGGATTAGCACATCTTTGACTGTATATTATGGAGTGACTCCTCATTCTCTACATGAGAACAAATGCAGCAGCTGAAGTCTTCTCAGAAGGATTTAATTTTCACAGAAACCACTTAAACACAGTATTAACCCATGTACTTCTAACTCCCTGCTTTGCTACTGTCTTGATATTGCAATTTTTCGTGTAGCACTTAACCTCCACGATGAGTCTAAAACCATCTTTTTTTGTATTGGCCTGTTTTTCATTTATAGTCAGAAGTTTACTTAAAAAATTAAGCATGCCAAATCTAATTCTGTTTGTGTAGGATACCAAATCAGATTGTTTTGGTTCTGGAATAAGAGCATGTGGACAACATAAAATTTGTCT
>JASSUY010014067.1:0-70402 GCA_032466535.1 Forpus xanthops
CAGCCTAAACACTCCAAGCCATAACTATAAACACTGGTGTTATCAGCACTGTTCCTAAGCTGAAAATCCATAACACAATACTACACCAGCTACTGCTTAAAGAAAAATGACTGCTGCTGCTGAACCCATGACCTACTTTTATTTAAAAAAAAAAAAGATACTGACCCTTGTCATTTTGTGGTTTTCCCCATTTTTGTGCATTGCGTGCAGTTCTGTTTGAATTTCACTTATCTTGAACACATTTCAAGTAACTTCTCGGGCTGTATCTAGCTTCTGTCCCAAATTAAACACATCAGGCCAGGGGGAGTCAGAGCAAGTAGATCTGAAGTTATAAATACTATTATAGAAACAGAAATTAAAAGGGATCTGATCGGGTTGTTTAGTCCATCACATGTGCAATACAGGACATGTTATGCTTATTCATGTCAAATGATTTCCTAGTTTGTTCTTAAATATGGTAGCAATGGAGTTTTCATGCTGCTTGAAAAGAATCCATTTCTTTGCTTTGCAATTCTTGCCGTTAATTTTTTTTTCCTACTAAACATATTGCTTGCTTCTCTTCCATTCTACAATGGGTATAAAATAAAGATTTCTTTTTTCTTTAAAGCAGCCTTATGTACTCAATGACCATTATTTACGGATTGCAATAGCTAAAGGCTTGATTGTTAGGGAGACGGTCTCAATTCTTCAGATCCCTTCCATGCTAACAGGACTCATGAAGCATTCAGACAAAATGTTTTTTATGAGAACATATTAAAATTGGTCAATCCAGACCTAGAACAAAGTTTTAGGTCTTCAAATTATCAAGACCATTTATTAAGCATTTGTATGTACAGTAGCAATAATACAATTTGCTAGACCAACCATGTGGCTGACAAGAAGTAGTAGTGTGTTGTTCTACAAGCTGTCTTCACATTTGAAATAAAAGCTGCAAACTTCAAGGCTAAATGAAAAATTAGAACTGTTTTTGTTCTGATTGTTAACATATCTAGCTAAACTACCTGAGAAAAGAAGCTATTGCTACCTGTGGAGCAGAAGGACCACCCTAATGTGAAAAGGTATTTCAGTGTGGTTTCCTTCTCTTGTGCGAAATAAAAGGAAAAGTAATTTATGGCTCATGGAACATGACCGAGTTACTGTGAAGGAGTTTAAGGAGTGAGAGTGTGAGTAAACTTAGTGCACACGCTTTGAGCTTTAATTTAGCTTTCAAGTTTATATCTTTGTTATATCTGAAGAAGCCAGGTAAGCCTCAGTTACATTTTTTCCCAAATAAACATCTAATTTAATAAAATAATTTTAGTCTCTGACCCTGTATGTCTTATCTGCTTAGACTATTGCAGCTATAGTAGCACTACTCTTGGAAGTATTCATACTTTTCTCTGTGCTAAATTAGCAATTCTTTTGAGGAAAGTAACCATTTATCTAATGTGGGTTTATTGCTAGTACATAATCTTAAACAATATCACCTAATAGTAGCTCAGCTGTCCATTTTTAACAGTTATAGCCTCCCGCAAAACTTCATATGCAGTAGTGTAGGCTCTTTTTTCAAATCACCTGGTGGCATCGCCACCACGTTTCCACGAAGTACAAACCTGTTTGAAGGTATTGATTTGACCTTTTACCCCATAGCAGATGACTACATGCACAAGCTTGTGTGAGGCACTAAGTGTATTTCAGTGTATTATTTATAGTTGCCTTGTTGTGAAACTGTCGGTTGACAGGTCTCAATAAATGAGTTCAATGTCATTACAGCTCTACCATTAGACTCCTAAGCAGATACGTATATACATCATAATTTATATAAGGGTGTTATTTTAATTGGTTAATTTGTGATTAGAAGGCATTAATAGCAAATTAGATTTCTCAAGAGGGTGCACAGGTCATTAGTTAAATTATGGCTATAGCTTATACTCATAAATCACTAACTCCTATAGCCATTCTTTCTAATGTATATGAAGCATACTATTTGTGATAATAACAAAGACTTAAAGCATCTGCTAAGCATCTACTAACCTTTTATAAATGAACCCTTAACCCAAATAAAGCCTGATAAATCATTCTTCAATGGATTGCTTATTATTACAGTTTCTTATTTTCTGGAACATGCATTTTGCTGAATGATGGTAGTTGAGTGCTGAATGATTTGCCTCAACCTCGTGGGCCCATTGCAGACTTGGGAATATAATGACTTATGACTATTTGGTGACTGTTCTGCTATCACTTTCATTGTTCTTTTCTGTAACTCAGCCAGTTTTTATTGGCTATGAAATATATTTCTAGAATTGAAATGCCTTTAAGGAAGTTTTCTTATTTACTCAAAATATTTTGGTTTAAAATAGAGATAACATACAAGCTTTTATTGTTAATATCCGAAACAGACTGCATGCATGGTTCTTATAACTAAAAAAATTCTACCAATCTTAGCTACTTACACAGAAGCTACATAAGTAAATACTAATGTATTGCAAAGATACCCTGTCTTGTACTTAAATCTGTCTTTTGCCAACTGAGAAGAATGAGGGATATTTCACTGAATGTCATGCTTTGTACCAGCTAGTTCACTGAAAAAGTCATGATACAGAAATCTCAACAATTTGATTTTGTGTTGCTTGTCTTTGATGCTTAATTGAGACCAGACACTGTGCAAACATTCAGAGTAAAGGTTGGCTACTTAAGTAAAATATAGCAGTTGGCTTTCCTGAATAAGTTATCACTGGAAAAATAAAAGCATTATTGCTGAGTATTGCTGCAGATGTTCTTGGTAGACATACCAGTGGCAAAGGTGCATTCCAAAGGAAATCTGTAAGATGTAGTTGTATTGCACCTTGTTTGGAAGACTGTAGATGTCTATAGTTTTCTTCATGTAAAAGCCAACCTCTTGTTGAATCTTACTTATCCCCTTGTTAAAATGTTTTCCATTTCCCTTACAGAAGTATGTTGCTTCAGCTAAGGTTGTTTCCCTTGTAGTCACCAGATCACTTGTTTCTGTTCTGTTTTTGACTTGCTCTCTATAGATATTTTTCTTTTATTGGTAGAGAGGCACTAGATCAGCTTTCAGGAAATAAAGGAAAAAAGAAAATGCCCATGTTGTAATCTAATTAAAAACCAATCCAAATCCTCTGATGGCTTGAAGTAAGAGCCAAAATTGCTTTTGATATATATCAATGATGTAAATATTATGATGCCCTGGAATTATACATTAATTTTCTTTGTGATATCATAAGATTGTGTAGATTAGCCTAGCAATAAATTTTGGGATCCTATTCATGTTCTAAGTCCAGTGGCTTCTACACAGTCAAATGGGAATAATTTGGTTTATTTTTCAAAAGAATGCTCTTTTCTCAGACTGTTGAGTCATTCACAGTGGATGTTGGTGGGAAAGGGGAGGCTTACAGTCAGAGAATGGCAAAGGAGAGTCAGTCATGTTAAGCAGGGAAATACTTGTGCTTCTGGGAAAATACAGACAAATGTGCACTGCTCTATCTCTTCAAGCTAAGCTCTTGGGAATAAGTATCACTGTAAAGCCCAGGAGTTATGGCAGAGATAATAAACTGACACTGACTGCATCTGACTTCTGTACTGCATAGCAAATGCTGCTGTTTGTTTTTTTTTTTTTTTAAGGTGGAATAGATTGTTACAGGGTCACAGAAGTTGGGGGAATGGAGGTATGTGTTCAAGTGTGATTGTGATAAGAAACCACATAACACTGACAGCCCCACACATGTTAAGATTTAGCAGAGACAAGGAAGCAATGGTGTAGAAGTACACCTGTGTTTCTGATAGTGATACAGTTGGAGTATCAGCAGCACTGATCTGGGAGGGAGTTAGAATTTGAAGACATCCTGGTATAGGTCTAAAAGTTGAGAGATTATTAGATCTTAGCTTTATTTATCTACAGTATCTTTAAGGTAACTGTAGACTTAGAATTTGCGGTATCCCAAATTCAACTATTAGTATTTGGGGATGGGATCCCTTTTAGAAAGGATCTCAGGATCTGGGTAACTGTCATTAGTTGTATGGCAGTGCTGTGAGGACAGATGGCATAGGAAAGACGTGCTGTGCTATTGTGGTAGTAGTCTCAAAGCTTTTCTGTCAGGGAAGTAATAAGCAAAGTTAATAAGTTTATTCTTACACACAGTCTTAAAGTTGCTCTTACAAAGGATTCCAATCATGCTACTACATCCTGATACTGACTGTCAAATCCTTAGAACCATTCTGTCACAAGGCTTCTCCAAACTAAACTGTGAACTGATACTCTCTGCCTGAGTGGCTTTAAGGCTTTAGTGGCTTTAGTAGCTTCTGGTAGAGGAAGAAGCTACCTTTGCGCATGCAAAAACCTTATTTGAAAGCTGTGTGGAGCAGTGTCTTGCCATGTAGTAGCTGAAATTCAGTAATGAGGTAAATAAACTAGTACGACTATGGACTAAAATGTGAAGAGACTTTTAATCTTTCTCCTTTCCTGAAACTGACTAACATAAGGCATTGGGAAATATGAAAGTCACAGTTCCTCAGGGAAGTTCAGTGTTAATTTTATTCCTTTAAGTCTCAAATTATATTATTGTTACTAGTAATATACCAAGATATATAATATAATGAATGTAATATGTGTTATAATACTATATGTAATACACATAATAATACTTGGGCAATAAAGTATTAAATCTTAGTAATAATGATGTAAAATATGTACTAAAAAGATCTCATTATAATTTGTGAAACTGCCTTATACCCCTTTGGGAATTGTTTTCACACAAGTGGTCAAAAATTTGTTATCTTTGTCAATGCTGAGCACTGTTTTACGTTTAGATACTAATTCCAAAATCTACTAATATCTATGAATTTGTATGAACCAGGTTACTGTAATTTTAAGAAATGGTACAGTACTTCTAGCCATGCTCAAGATGATGTAGAGTTGTACTCAGCACGGCGCTGAACAGAGCTAATGAATCAAATACACTTCCTCCCCTTAAGTTCATTTCTTGAGTGTTTGTTCAGAGATCACTATGTGGTATGCGATAAAGCTGCTGATTCAACAAGCTGAAATCCCATTTTTAGCATTTGAGATTAAAGCACTTGTTTCAGTGCTCAGTTATTTCAAGACTGGAGAAATTAGCTTTGTGATTGAGAACTCTGAGCTAGACCCTGCTCTAGTTTTGCAGTTACTAGTTATAGGTTACCTTAAATGTAATGTATTGAGTCTAGGAATACTGTTCTGTGCACTTGGAAAATTCCTCAGCTGGTATATTGCCATACCTGGCATCTCCATATAATCTCAGTAGTATGTAATGTATCATGTGCATGGTGTATATTTCAGTATCTTGTATTTCTTAGAGGATAATAAATGTACATCCCTGGATTTATGTATATTCAACTATGATACATATTTTTCTGAACAGGAGTATTTGAGGTATATTCCCAGCAGACCCTGCATAAATAGTGAGCTGAATGAAAAGTGGCCCTAGGGCAAAGAGCTGAGATACAGTATCAGTATGCTTGTGCTCAGACGTTTAACTGATGAGTAATGAGTGATTTGAAGGCTTTTTGTATTTCTCTGCTGGAAGATTGGGGTAGGAGGGAGCACAGCAATCCAAGTGAATGTTCCCTAGTCTCTGGAGAGTACACAAACCTATCAGTAGTGAAGCTAGATTCAGAAAGATCCAGGTTCATTTGCTATTTGACTTTTTTTACAACATCTCAAGTCATCTGCTACTCTGCTCATATCCACCTCTGGAAAGTAAGGATGCTGCTAACGTGGAGCCTTTGAAGGCTGCTGAATGAACAGGTGATACACTGGTGAGTCTGTCACTAGAGAAAACACATCTAATCATGCAGTTTGGTGTTGCAAAGACTATGCTGTCAAAGATCCTTCCTCCAGAAAAGGCATCAGAGAATGTATATCTAATTCTATCTACCAATGCTGAGCTGCCTTTTTTACACTGTTGAATATTGACAGACTAACTTATCCTAGGCTGGCTCACAGCTATTTATGCAGGCACATAATGCAGGTAATGGTACCTTGGAATAGAAAGCCATGTACTTCTGTCAGCTTTTAGCTAACAGTGCTGCAGTAAAATGAATTACTTCAGTTCCCTGTTCCAGAAGGTCATGCAAACTAGTAGTTTCTACTGAGCTGATTTGATCTGCATTGTAGGAACTCTTTTGAGGAAGCATGGTAATGCTGAACAGTACAACAGGGTAGCAAGTGCTTTTATGTTAAAATTGCCATCTGTCTGTTGTAATAAAAAAGCCCCACTTTGTCATGATGACAGTGACCAGCAGCTCACTCAGTTTTTGCTGTCGTTTCCAACCTTCATTCTTTCTAACTCTTGAGCATAAATCATCTTTAATGCTCACTAACTACAGCACATGTCAGGACATATAAAATGCTGATTATTAAATTGTTTTCTGTAGTCCCATTCTGCATGGAAGGCTACTGTCTGCTGCCTCCAGTTTAGTAAAATATTGTCCTTTCATCAGGAAATTAATTGCTTTTTTTTTGTATCGAGAGAAGATGAGATTACTTTGTAGTTTTTATGTAGTATTGTGTTCATCTGGGACATTCTATATCTCATTGAATTTTGTGTAGCATATTTGATGGAAAGAAAATAAATCAGCTTCAAATTATTAGTCTGAGATAGTGCTAAGAATGAAATGTGGAATTTTCTGCTTTGTATAAGGTATTGCTGTGTGAGCATTTTATTTTTTTTGTCTTGGCCTGGTTTTGTTTCAGGCTCTCATTACAAGATCTGCAGCAGTAGTCCTGGCTTCCTCCAGTTCCATATCCTTCCAGTAAAAGCTTTTCAACTATGGGGTGATGAAATGTAGGCACTGGGTAAGAACTGGCTTGTAAGCCATGTAAACTGTTGTGCTTTTCCACACTATTATTTGGATTGTGCTATTTACTATTCTTGGTCTTCCCTAAATTGCTCCTTATTACAAACCTCTCTTCTTCTTTCTTTGCTCCTTCAGGAGTTTGAACCTGTGTCAAATCACTGCCTCATACGTACTTCCAGCATAGGATTTTCTTTCTTGTGCTGAATTCTGCCAGTTCTTACAAGACTCACCATGTCCAATACCCTCTATGATTTCATCAATTTTCCTCTATTTGCCCTTTTTTCCTCTGATTTTTCTTTACCTTTCCCTCACCCTCCTTTTCCTTGTCTGTTTTCATTCACGACTTCAAATCTGCTTTATTACTTTACTCTTGAAACAACTCCAAAAAAGTGCTTACATTATTTGCTTTTAAAAAAAAAGTTCTGTCTTAGCCCTAAATGTTGTTGTTTAACCATTTTCAATAGTGTTCTAGTTGAAGCTGCAACACATCACATTTTTCTGGTCAGGAAGATGCAGTAAGCATTCCATGCATCTTGAAACTTTTGCTTTGCCATGTTTTTCTGGCATTTATCACTTCATTGGACTGAGTGAAGCAGGAGCTTTCTATCCAGGCTTTGTTATTTAGCCTATAAGCTTTGTCTTCAGTGCCTTGCTCATCCCCTACAGGGGCTCTCCACGTGCTCTCCTCTGCCAACCAAAATGGAACTGCTAACTTTGTAAACTGCTTACAAAACATAGATCTGTCCAGCCAAAATTCCTAGCAGGTTCTTGCCTTTTCAATTCATGCAGGAACCTTGTTTCTGGGCTTGATGTTTTTATGCATGTGACAGTGTATTCTGTGACTGTTTTTTCACTCTATTGCCACTTTCTCTGCTGTTCCACAGCATCTTTAGTTGTACTAAGTGTGCAGGACTTGCCTTTATTTTCAAGACTTAAGTTAGATCAGTTACCCTATATCATATGTATTATAGTACCCGGGCAGTTACGAACAGCGGTAGAAATACTTGTGTATTGTCATTTCAGTAGTTTGAATGGCACAGCAAGTATATTCTAGTACATATTTGAAGGGAAATACAGAATTGGAACTTATTCCCAATCCAAAGCATTTAAAGGCAAATTTACTCTGAGTTGCTGTGTCCTTCTAGCACATTAACCTGTATTGCCCTACATCACACCAGTGATGCTGATTCTAGACTGTAGCTGTCTGCACAGAAATGTTTTAAAGGTGGAGGAAAAAAAAAAAGGTACATAGTTTTAATGTGCACATCCTTACATCCGGCCTCAATATAGCTCTTAGTGTTTAATGATGGCTCTGTGTCTAACCAGAATCCTAACCAGGAAGCTAGGTCTATCAGGTCAATTGTGATTTATTTTTTGCGGTTTCTATTTATAACTTTTACTGCTGCCATTTTTTAAACCTGTAAGTTCATTTCATGTTTCTTCTGTTATATTATTTTGGCTTTTCACATGCTCCAAATGCTTCCAAATATTTTCAAATGCTGCATGACTTAATTTAACAAAAGAATACTTTCAGTGATAAGAATGACTGTTGCATCATTAATCTTATGCTTCTATACTTAGGGACAGTGGCTGTAGGGACACCAGAGCAGCACTAATGGGACTTAACTGAAACAACTCAGTTGGCAAGCCCAAGAAACAAATTATATTTAAAGAAATTCTGCAACCAATGTAAATTATGATGCCCTACCTGTAACATCCTGCAATTTAACATAAAATTTTCTGTGGAAAGGACATAACTGAGATCAGGAATACTCTTAACATCACAAATTGATATCATCGTACCTTGTGATTAAAAATCTGGCCATGAAGTCTGAGGTTTATGCTCCTTCTTTCTCACTCCTCTCCTTATGGCAGAAAACATCTTTTCAGCATTTTCTTTTTCTAAATTATTTTTCGTTTTCACATATGGGATGACAAGTGGAGAGACATTGCTGAATTAGAACTCTGGGAAAAGCTGTTTCACAACACAGATTAAAGTGAGACTATTGCAGCAGGTATCACCTTGTTTGTTTTGCTAAGGGTCTGCATTCCAAAATCTTTGTTCTCTGCAACTCTATCTCATGCAAATATTGTCAGCTATTGAATGGGTAGGCATCTTCCACTGACCAAATCTCCCATTGGGCAATGTGTGGGCTTAGCGGCGTCACAATTAAATTCCCCAAGTTGATAAAAGTTGACATTCTGTTGTCTCACACTACTATTCAGTAGTTTGTGTGAACTTGTTGTTGCAGCACAAGTGTTCCTGAAGTTGCTTAACTGGACCAGATACCAAATGCAGCTTCAAGCTATCCTGGAAAAATGCTTTACTTCTAACCTGGATCAGTTTGTCCCATCACTGTGCAAATGCTTGTGTTGACATAGAGTGGGTGTAGCAGAGACAGGTATCTTTGGCAATGCTTCTTCTGGTAGCAGCTTCACCTGTTCATTGAAGGCTGAATAAGGTGAGGAGTTCTCTCTTGAAATCAGAACTGTTTTAACTTGCTATGAGAATGAAAGTAATGCTGCTGCCTTAACTGTTGCTAAATAAGTGCATTCACAGAGGAATGTACTGTAGTGATGTTGAAGTCTCTTTGAAGAGCTAGGTCACCAATGACTTCTTACAAGGGAAATAATTGATAAGTTTCACGCTTATTTGGTAAACCATTACCTTTCATGCCATCTCAATCTCTTTTTAAGTCTTGCTGTGTGTTTTAATTCTTCCTTGCCCCCTAAAACAACAAAGAAATAACAAATAACCATTTGCCACTGAATCTTTCTGCTCATACTTTGAACTCTAGATCAGTTACTGCTCACATTCATTTACTACTGATAAATCTTCATTAACCTCAGCAGCATGCTCTTTGTTGATCCTGATTCCCTGAGGAACACAGCTATACCTTTTATTTTCTGTTTGCCTGCCTCTGCCCTTTTCCTTCCTTCCCCATAACCAATAAGGCTGACAAGGCTGTCAGTATGTATGTACTACCTCTCCATTTTGAAATCCTGAAGTAGGAATTTCTGTTATTGAGGCTTTTTTTCTCGACATTGATGCTATTGGGAGTGTCTAAAAGTGTTTTTCTTTTGAGGCAACTGAAAATTAAAGTTCAGTGAAGAGCTCTGAAAGCACTAAGGGGGTTAGGTCTTTATATGCCCTAGGCTTGATTTATCTTGTTTGCACCATTCTAACTGAGAATAACACTGACAGAGTGAGAAAAGAATCAGGCCAGAAGATGTTAATTTACATTTTCGGCTTCAGAGCAAAACATAAATGTGCTCTTCCAGGCAAATGTTAATGAGCTTTTGGTATTTAAAAATGTAAATAATTTATGGAGGTTCTACTGCATTTGCCATGCTTCAGAAGTCTAAACACTAACAATTCAGCAGCATAAAATAATTCAAAAGTATTGAAAATGGATGTAGCAGTAAATAAAATGTGCGTGTTGACTGTAAAATGTTAATTAAAATTAATAGTCATACTAAGAGTCAAATATAAATCAAAACATGAAAAAAGGTTCTCTTCAAATTTAATTAAAAATGGCAGCTTCAAGTGACAGACTTGGCTTACTTCGAACTTTCTGCTAAATATTTTCGGTTGTCATTAGTATTGAGCTATAAAATGGATGGCAGAATTCTGTATTTCTAGTGAAATGTCCTTGAACTGAACTCTGTGCTTTTATCATCTAAAAGTATAAGTCCTTGTGGCTTTTCAGTGTTTTAGTTCTTATAAGAACAAGAGAATAAAGGCTATTTATTATCATATATCAATTTTCAGCAAAATTGAGCAGTTAACCAGTAAGAACTCTGTGCATTTTGAGCTGCAGTACTCTTATTCGAAAGGGTAAAGAAAATGTAGAAAACACATCTCATTTAACTAATATATAAGTAAAATCTGGCTCTTCAACACCCTAAAATTGGATTTGTACCTGATGTTACCTGCCAGGGTGAGTAAGGGTGATGGGTCTTCTCCAGCTCTCTCAAAGTTGTTAGAGTGCAGCAAATATTACAGCATTAAACCTTTTATCAAGTTTGGATTTTGGTTTTTATTGCTATTATATCCAGAACAGTTAGTGCATTATAAGTATCAGATAATTTCAAACATGTCATATAGCATTGACACTTTATTCGTGTGAATTAACATGCTGTTTTATTATGCTTTTAGGCACTTTTTTTCTAGTTTATGCAATATAAATTTGGTGTTCTAGAGTGCATTTGCGAATTTTTCATCTTTTTTTTCAACCGAATTATTTGACCTTTCTACTTGCCTATATCAGTCTGTTGTGATTTAAGCCGTAAATCATGCAGTTTGCTCATTCATTCCCCCCTCTTTCTTCCCCCTCACTGGGGGGGGGTGGAATGGGGAGAAGAATCAAAAGAATGTAACTCCCACAGGCTGAGATAAGAAGAGTTTAGTAACTAAAGTATAACACAAATCACTACTGCAACCACCAATAATAATAATGACCAGGGAAATACAAGGGAAGAGGACACAGCTGCTCTCCACCTGACAACTGAGCCATGAACTGAAATCTTCCAGGTTCCTGCCCCCAGATTTTCCATCCTGAGCATGTTGTGCTGTGGTATGGAATAACTCTTTGGCTAGTTTGAGTCAGGTGTCCTGTCTCTGCTTCCTGCTGACTTTCCCTCCTCCCTGGCAGAGCATGAGATTCAGAAAGTCCTTGGTCAGACCAAACATTCTAAGCTGTAACAATAAACATCAGTGTTATCAGAGCTGTTCCCCTTCAGAAAATCTAAAACACAGCACTGCACATAGCTACTATGAAGGAGAAAAATGACTGCTACTGCCTCTTCAGCACACATCACCTCCTCCTCCTCTGGTGGCATTCCAAAATCTTTGCCCTCTGGCCAGTCCATGATGACTTCCAGAATTCCTGGATGACTAGCATTTCCTATGTGAGCTTGTTGTGTAATTAGTGCAACCCACTTACTCCATGTAGCATCAGTTGCATGGTATGAAAGGAAACCCTTCCTTTGAACATCCAGCCCAACACGGGCAACCGGGATGCTAGGAGGAGCTGTGCTTCAGTGCCAATCACTTCTGAAGCAGCTTGATCCCCTTCATAGACTGTCAATATCTCTTTTTCATTTGGGGTATAGCTGGCCTCAGATCCTCTGTATCCCCGGCTTCAAATGCCATGGGGCTGACCTTGAGTCTCCCTTGCAGTTTTCTGCCAGAGGCTCCAGGTAGGACCTTTCTC
Organism: Forpus xanthops; assembly: GCA_032466535.1. Taxonomy (NCBI): domain Eukaryota; kingdom Metazoa; phylum Chordata; class Aves; order Psittaciformes; family Psittacidae; genus Forpus; species Forpus xanthops. The sequence goes on from JASSUY010014067.1 coordinate 12,051, forward strand.
CCCCGCTGTAGTGTACAGTACATTTTTAACATCTGCTCCGGACTGGTCCAAGGGCTACTGCATGAACTATCTCTCATTTAATTTGCTCAAAGGCTTGTAGTTGCTCAGGGCCCCACTTGAAATCATTCTTCTTCCGAATCACATGATAGAGAGTGCTTACAATCAAACTGTAATTTGGGGTATGCATCCTCCAAAACCCCACAGCACCCAAGAAAGCTTGTGTTTTCTTCTCATTAGTTGGTGATGAATTTGCTGTTATCTTGTTGATCATATCTGTAGGGTTCTGGCATTGTCCATCTTGCCTTTTTATTCCCCAAAATTAGATCTCCTGTGCAGGTCCCTTGATCTTACTCCATTTTACGGCAAAACTGGCTTTTAGCAGTGTTTGGATTATTTTCCTCCCTTTCTCAAAGACTTCTTCGGCTGTATTGCCCCACATGATAATGTTATCAATGTATTGCAGGTTTTCTGGAGCTTGCCCCTGTTCCAGTGCAGTCTGGATCAGTCCATGGCAGATTGTAGGGCTGTGTTTCCACCCCTGGGGCAGCTGGTTCCAAGTGCACTGGACACCTCTCCACGTAAAAGTGGCCCATGGCCTGCACTGTGCTGCCAGAGGCTTTCTTACAGTAGTGTTCTGATACTCATGGTACATCAGGACAGAAGAGCAAGGATGGAGAGTGTCAGGTTCTGGAATCCTGGAATCAGAATGTGAAAGAAACTGACTGTAGGCTCCCCTAGAAAAACTGGCTTATAGTCTGGGTATAGATTGTGGGCTCTGTTTTTTTTGTTGTTTTTTTTTTTTTTCCCCCATTAAAGTTCCCCCCCCCAGATAATCAGGCCCATAATGTTTTGTGTGCTGGGGACATTTCCCTTTTCTTAATCATAGCTACTAATGTTCACAACTGAAGAAGCATAAAGAGGACAGTAGGCAGTGTAAGAAAGGTAAATCATTTGGGTGTTGCTAGAAGTCCTGCTGTTTAGTTTTGTCTCTTGTACAGGTAAATAAGTCAGCTGGGGTATATTACAGCTTTACAATTTTGTGCTAGGTATTTCTGAATTAAAACTGACTATGACAAATTTGGTGTCAATATATATAAAAGTGTCTTAAAACTAGTTGAAGATTAGAGATTGTAAGTGCACAAACTAGGAGGAACCCTTCACTGCAGCAAAATTGTGGCTTTGGTTTAGTCTGCTTGCTCTTTGGCAGTGTCTTCTGGCAGATATCTATCTTATGAACCATTGTTTGTTTGAAAAAGGCTCAGTTGACCTTAAATTATACACTCAAGATTTACTGGATTTAAATTTAATCTCGGTTTTATTTTAGAATGAAAATTTAGCAATTGCATATTTGGAAGAGATTTTCTCTTAAAAATAGTGTTTAAAATGTTAGTAAAAAAGCTCTTGTTAGGAAGTAGTATTTTCTAAAGGTTGTAGATGGAATTTAGATTTTCTTTTTTGCAATCAGATATTGCTAAATTATTCAGAGTGATTGATAGCTTCAAACAGAAATTAACCTTTTTGTTCCTGATTCTTCAGTAATGAGTCTGTGTGCTACTGCCAGTTTTTCACTTGGATTTATTCCACTTTATGCAAGTTCCTTAATCTAAATGTGATACAATATTGATTATGTCTGTAAACATGTCCAGAGAAGAAATGAGTATGTTCAGGAAGAGTTACTTTTAATGGAACTGTGCTGAAAGGGCTTGATTGTATTTTAGCTTAGAACTAATTCTAATGCATTTCAAAGTTTTTTCCAAAACCATCCTGTTTCTTCAAGATAAAGATTAAGAGTTTGTTTGCAGTTTTTTTTGGGTTTAGGAGGGAATATCTAAAAGCTCTCAATTTTTTTGTGAATCAGTACTTTGTACAGGGTTTCTTTATTTCAACACCCGTTCTGTTGTTAGTCACCTTTTTGAGAAGAATTTGCAAGATTATTTTGCATTAATGTGAATTTTTATTCTGTATTGTAGAAGTATGTCATGCTGCTCTGCTGTCTGCTTCCTTCTTTGATTTTGGAGGTTTGCTACTTCTGTGATTGTTATCACTCAGTACCAAGAATGGTGTTCTGAAACTTATATGCACTATGAAACTGCAGTTTCATATTTTGTAGAGGTTCATAATATGATCCTCTTAGGTCCTCAAGTAGCATTGCAGTCAGCCTGCCAATTCATGTCATACATGTTTTTGTGTCATTTATTGAAATCAAAAGAAATCAATACTGTAATAAATTATGAATTCTATAGTTGTGCAAACAGTACTGTGGGTATTGGGAGGTATGGTGTACTAGTGCCTACAGCTTCTGGTGGCTTGCATGTCCATCATCATAGAACTGTATCTGAACTTCAGGCATTAAGCTCATTTAAAGTTATGTTTTTTCCTGGTTGTCTTTAATTGCTTACAAGAAAGTTTGAGGGGCTTCTTAGTTCTGACTTTAGTGGATGGCATTACGAAGTTTTATGAATAACGATATCAAGCTAATAGAAATCAATTAAATTTTCATATGGAGAGGATAAATGATGTCTTGATCTTTGGCATTTTACAGGAGCATTACACAAGCTTCACCTTAGTGAATTTTAAGACATTAATTCTCTGTAGGTTTTGCTAAATTTATAAAAGTGTGTGGTGAAACTTGGCTTTGGGGCCCATTTTTCTTTTCTAAAGAAGTAGCTCTCAGGCTGAAAAATAAGCAGTACAAAGTTCTTGTTTCATTTTTCAGTCATAGAACAGTTATACTTACCTGTACCAAATCCTGAAGCAAGTCATTTCTACCTACAAACAAAAATGCAGATCATAGAATCATAGGATAGTTAGGGTTGGAAAAGACCTTAAGATCATCTGTTTCCAACTCCCCTGCCATGGTCTGGGGCACCTTCCCCTAAATGATGTCACCCAAAATATATTACATTTAAAAAAAAATACATAGGCTGTTAGATGCCATTAAATTAATGACAGTCTCTTAAGACACTGTACATGTTTTAGATTTTACTTTTATCAGGGCCTCATTGTTACTTACCTCAAATATTCAACCTCTTTTATTCTCAGTGTTTTTGAAGGCTTTCCCAATAAATACAATGTTTATAATGCAAGCTGATATTTACACTGCAAAATTACAAAACAATAATTAGATAACAGCAAGGAGTGATTTATCTAGTTGATAAAATAAAGAATGGCCGCATGTTTCATGTGGGGTCACAGATAAATCTCAGCAGGTATCTTTGCCTTGCAGTCAATTCCACAAGAGGCTTCCTAGCATTCCCCGTTGCAATGGAATAAATCACAACTTCAGCTTTCTTTTACTCTGAATGGGTACTGTTGCTTCATACATCTATGCAGTTTGCCTTCCATAATGAAAGCTTGCTTCTGTCAATTGGTGATAATGACCTCATTGGGAAATGATTGTAGTTTTTATGTCATGCATGGATGATGTGTAGCAGCGGTAATTGTATCAGTTTAGGCTGTTTCCATACTCCTGAAATTAACAGCAGGCTGTCAGTCATGTCTAACATACTTTTACTTCTACACTTGCTTCCTATCAATGTTTTTGGCTCTCCATGGCATGTCAACGTATCACTTCAAAAGCAAGTTGCCTGCTGTCTTTCGACACTGCCCCTTTCTTCTTGCTTGAAGGTTATTGTGGTGGTTAAGGTGGTGGCTTGGTTAAGGTGATTGGCCCTGCCTTGGCCAGGGACATTGGAAAAGGTAATCTCCAGAGGTCTTTTCCTATCCTAATGGTTCTGTGATTAATACAGGAGCAGCCACAAACTCATTTAGATAAATTCAAGGCTTATTGCTAAAATGGCAAGTTAGTAATTTTTTACTTCTTTAATCATTTATCATGTTTCTATTTTCAAAACAATTTTTAATCATGTCTTTCTTGTTTAGTGTCTTTACAAGGGACACTAAAGGTGGTCAAATCAACTTAAAAATTCAGAAAATTAGGAAGCTTTTCTGTTTTACTCTGAAAACAAGTATTTATGAAGAATTCATATGATACTCCTGATGGAGGTAAAAAGAAAGGGGCAGGAAGAAACAGAGATCATAACATGTTTGTATTAACAATGGTATTAAAAAAAAATGCAGTGGTTTCCTGGGATGGAGAGAATCTCACACTTCTTAAATCCTGCCGCCTGTCTAATGAAAAAATCTTGTATAGGAAAAAAGAGACTATTTTTGAGTACTTTTTCTACAACACTTCTTATGTGAGCCCTTGTTCTGAACTTATATTCTCCCCGGTATTTTGTCCCTGTACTCCTGACATAATGAAGGGTAGAGCCATGAATAGGGGACAGTCTTTCTCAGGTGAAAGACAGCAGACAAAGACTGCGTATTTTTTTTTTTTACACTGCAAAACACTGCCTTGAACAAGGTTCTTAACACGGTGTTGATCTGAGCAAAATAAAAATTGAGTTGCTGTTAAGGGTTAAATATATATTGCTTCTGCCCAAACAAGTTATAGCTATTCCTATTTATGCAGGCTGCTTTTTGCTGAGATACAAATTGTCATGTGGGTGAGCTCACGCAGAGCTATTTTTCAGATGGAGCTGACACTACTGGTATGAGGAACACACTCGTGCTTTTTAGTGTGCCTCCTGCCTCTTTGCTGTCTCCCCTCTCTTAAGCCATTTAATGCTTCTAAAGAGCTTCTCTGTAACACTGCTAAAGGCAGTGCTTGCGTGAATTGTCTACGTTCTAATTGCCAGTCACAGAAAGCTAAAGCTGTTTGGGCTACTGTTCTCTGGCACTTTACATTTTAATTTCATATTTTAAACTGCTTTGTTGCATGCATGAATAGTAATGAGGCAAATGAATTTCTAAGCATTGGAGTGGTTTTGTGGCCTGCTTAGTTTTTTTCTGGCAGTGATGGGCTGAATTCCACTTAATCAGTGTCTCACTGGAGTAGAACAACGTACATGTTCTGTGACAGCACAAGGCAGGATTTTTATGGCTTAGGGCAGAGCAAGCAATGAGTACACTTGAAAATCTTATGGATTTTGGTCTCAGTTAGAAGGGTCTTCACAAAACCATGTAAAATATGCAAGTTAGATGGGATCTGATTTTGGCATCTCCCTGAAAATATAATACCCAGCAGTCATGAAAATTCTCTTTATTTGTTGCAGCAAATACTTGAACACTCTGGAAATAGCGTGCTATATACCATTTTTGCAAAGGCATCTATTTCCCCATCCTTATCTTTTAAAATTTATTTGGCTACTCTCCTTATTAATAAAAGTCTGCCATCTTTGCATATGTCATGGTTTAAGGCCCTCACGCAGCTTGTTCGTTCACTCCCCCCTCTTTTTGTCCCCCCAGTCCTCAGGGGGATGGGGAGGAGAACTGAAAGAATGCAACTCCTGCAGGTTAAGATAAGAACAGTTTAGTAGCTAAGGTACAACATAAATCACTACTGCTACCACCAATAATAATAATGCAAGAGAAAATACAAGGAAAGAGAATACAGTAGAACTTCACCTAATATCTAGCCACGCCACACAGTGCACTATCTACCCTTCTGGGTCTGTGCTTTCTGGTTTACATCCTGGGCATGACGTGCTGTGGTATGGAATACCTCTTTGGTCAGTTTGGGTCAGGTGTCCTGTTTCTGTTTCCTCCCAGCTTCCTCCCGGCTTCCACTCCTCCCTGGCAGAGCATGAAACTCAGAAAGTCCTTGGTCAGACCAAAACATTACCAAGCAGTAACTGAAAACAGTGGTGTTACCAGTGCTGCTCCCAGGCCAAAATCAAAAACACAGCACTGCACCAGCTACTACAAAAGAGAAAAATTACTGTTGCTGCTGAATGCATGACAGCGTACATGATTTTTATGTAGTGAATATATATTTTAACATCAGAGCTGGGAAAAAATGCTTTTAAAGCCTTTTAGTGACCATGGAATTATGCTTTACGCTGTTCAGGATTTCTGCTGAAAGTTAAGCTTCCTTGTAATGGAAAGCTTGTACATGGAAATTGACAAGTAACTGGTAGCTGGTAGGCATATTATTTTCTTGTTCATTTTGGTTTTGTACAGAGGTTGAATTGCATAAACAAAATGAGTTGAATGAACTTTTGGTTGTGGTGATGGACAGTTATTTCACTCTTATTTGACCCATACCTTCTTCCATTTCATTAGTACATATATGTAATTATAAATTTAGTTCCAGGTTTTGGTTCATGTGGACAGTTAACGGTGATGTATATGTGGTGACAGGTGCTGATTAATTAAAGATGTGTGGTTCAGACAAATAACATTGTTTCGATTAAATACACTTACTTAAATTTGTAGTTGGGTTTTCTGGATTGATATTATTTAGGTGGAACCAATGGTAATGGCATTCACATTCCGTACTGTAAATAAAGAATCTTCAGCCTTGCAAATTCCTCTTTAATTTATATCAGGCTTCACCAGCTGCTAAAGGCAGGAATAGCAGTGTACCCCAGCTCGGTGGCTGTCGCCAGGAATAGGTCAATGAACTTCAGACTTCTTCAAGGTTAAATATTGATTTTATTTTTAGATGAATTTTGTGCAGTCTGGGCCTTCTGTCATGTGACAGACAACATAAAGTAATAAACCATATTTGCTATGCAACTTTATTAATTTACAATTCGTATAATAGATCAAGCAGGCTGTATTTTTAAAGAACTAGTAATCTTGGCTAAAAAAATATCTATCAAAACTGTTCCTCCTACTGTCAACATTTAGTTGTGCAAAGCCTGATAAAAAACAGAGTGATTCAATGCACTAGATGTCTATCAAGGATAGACTTCAGGAAAAATGCATGCATCAGTAACATTTAATTTTAGCAGGAGCTGAAGATCTATTTTTCATGCAGTGTATCTAAATGAAGAATCTTCTCTCATAAAGAAAAGCAGGCACAAACTTGTGTCATTCTGTACACATTCCTTTGCAACTGAATACTATGTAATTCTAAGCTCAAACTTTGGTTCTTTTTAATTCTATAGTTAAATTTTTAACATTGAAAAAAAATATTTTCCACCACAAATGTAAATATATTGCATGGCGGGCTGCAATAAAAGTAGTGTGACCAGCAGGTTAAAGGGGTGATCCTGCCCCTCTGTGCTGCTCTCGTGAGATCTAACTTGGAGTACTGTATACAGTTCTGGTGTTCTCAACATAAGGACATGGAGCTGTTGGAGCAAGTCTAGAGGAGGCCACAAGAATGTTTGGGGGCTGGTGCATCTCCCATATGACAATAGGCTGAGAAAGTTGGGGCTGTTCAGCCTGGAGAAGAGAAGCTGTGTGGAGACCTCATAGCAGGCTCCAGTGTCTGAAGGGGGCCTCCAAGGATGCTGGAGAGGGACTCTTCATGAGGGACTGCAGTGATAGGACAAGGCAGAATGAGTTTAAACTAAAATAGTGGAAGTTTAGGTTACATATATGGAAGAAGTTCTTACTATGAATGTGATGAGGCACTGAAACAGGTTGCCCAGAGAAGTGGTAAATGCCCCATCCCTGGTGGTGCTCAATGTCAGATTGAAAAGAGCCTTGGATAACATGATGAAGTGTCCCTGTCCATGGTAGGAGGTTTGGAACTTGATGATCTTAAAGTCCTTTCCAACCCTAACCATCAGATTTTTCAATTAACTGACAACTTGTTGATGATTTTTTTGACATTTAGTTAATTGATTGATAATTTGACAATTCAATGATTTGAAAAAGGAAATAATTGTTTTTGAAAGCTTTTTTTTTTAATTGCATTTATCAAACTCATTGCAGGGAAATTAAACTGTAGAAGTAATTTTCGAGAGTAAGTTGTTGTAGCTACTTTGTATTTCTTCCAAAACTGAAGACCCAATTTGAATACAGCTTAGGAGGGAGAGGAATAATGGAATTTCCTTTGGTACTGAGTGTCCTGCAGCTTGGTATGATGTAACCAGAGTTCAGCTGTTATGTTGAAAGATAGATCCTGATGTAACAGGGCACACTGCAGACCTCCATAGCTGTTAAGTGATGACTGTTCTCAGCTGTTTCCCGTGAAACATGGTGATGATACTAGAGCCCTTTTCTAGAGGTCACATTAAAATAAGCAACTATAGATTACCTACTAGTTATTATCTGCCTACCAGTTATTACCTGCTTACCGATTGTTGCTCAGTAATGTTTACTCTGACCAAGGACTTTCTGAGTCTTATGCTCTGCCAAGGGGAAGCAGAGACAGGACACCTGACCCAAACTAGCCAAAGAGATATTCCATACCACAACACGTCATGCCCACTGCATAAATTGGGGGAGTTACACAGAAGGGTTAGGAAACTGCTCAACTGGGCTGGGTATCGGTTAGTGGATGGTGAGCTGTTGTATTCTCTTCCACTGTTATTTCCCTTATTATTACTGGTGGTAGCAGCAGTGGTTTTTGTTATACCTTAGTTACTGGACTGTTCTTAACCTGTGGGAGTTGCATTCTTTTGATTCTCCTCCCCATCCCTCCAGGAGCTGTTTGGAGGGGGCACGGGACTTACAATATGTAATGCTAATATTACCTTGTCCTAATAAGATGATTAAATATTTAAATGACTGACTCAGAACTTGTATTTGTTCCAAGCTTGGATCTGTTGTTGCACTTTTGAGTTGTGCGCCATGCTCCTTCTTCTTGTGCCTTTATGCAAGCCATTATATCATGAATGAAAAAGAATTTGACTTTGTCCTTGAAAGATTTAAGGAAATGATTAATTTTGTGCACTATTGCAGACATATTTTTTTCAATAATGTAAATGCTTTTATAACAGGTTTGGGTACTTCAGAAATGTGTTCAGAAATCTGTCTCCCTCTTCTTTCTCTTCAGGATAGCACTTATGTGTCTGTCTCACTATTTTTTCTCTTCAGAATAGCACTTATATAGGGATGGCTTATTCTAGCACAGACCTGAAAAGGACTTTAGGAAGCTGTTGTTCTTTTAATGTAAATAATGACATTTGCCTTTCTAATGAGATGATAATTTAAGGGAAATGTGGTAATTCTCACATTCTTATTAATGGCTCGGAAGAAGAAGAATATTGATTCTAAGTGTGTATTTTGCTGGTAAGTTAAAGAACGTGAAAGTAGCTTCTAAAGCTGGCTTTTATTTCTTTTCAGTTTTCTGTCTGTGGAATTCTGATCTTGGAGTTCAAATGCAGAATAAATGCTATGACAGATGGGTTTTAAGCCTATCTAAATTTATTTTTTTGTTTTGTCAGGTCTTAATTTTGTTCATGGTAAAATACAGAGCTTGGGCTGTCAAATGTGAGCATGAAGAAGTTAATGAGTTTTCCACCCTTGCCACAAAGAATTGGGCAAACATCATTATTTTCTGCTTGTATGTGCCTGAAATCAGAGGTTCAAGTGATATCATTGTATCCATCCTGTGGAAAGGTAACTGTACATACTGGGAGATTGTAGTTGGAGTATATTAACGTTGTACATCAATGTAGATAACAATGTTTATCTTGGAAGAGGTATGACACTACCAATTTATAGGTTCCCCTTCTGGCGTTTGCACTTTTGAAGGATTATATTCTTTGATTCTGTTACCTTAATTATGCACTATTTCTCTGCACAATGGGTTACTGAAGTAAGAGATGCAGCTACCTGACATGTAAGAATCAAAGGTTTTCACTTCTGTTCACAGTTATACAATATTTTTGTTTCATGTGCAGGAGGAGAACTGTTTCTTTTGCATTAAAAAAAAAAAAAAAAAAAAAAAAAAAAACACAAACAACCTTGTTTCTGTTTACTTTGGCTTATCTATGGCCAGGCACAGTAAGGAATATTAATCATTTTACTTATATTAGATGACAGAGGTAGCAATTAGTATGCATGAATTGGATATAGGCAATCCTTTTGTTAGTGTTATGGGTTTGCTTGCCATCAGTTTCAGTATTCAGCCAGAATAACGCTTTCTGTTTGTTGTCCTTCATTAAACACGACCCTAGATGTCCCTCTTTCTTCATTTTGGTAATGATTTCTGTCAGAAAGCTGAAAAACAGCTGATGCTGTAGGTGACTGCTGTAGCACTTGGCCATCAGGGAAAATCACAAGTGTCTTAAATGGAGAATAATGGCATACTGGTTTGTACTTGTTGGTTTCAGCTGAATCTGTGATGATGTGTCCCTTGTTTTGGTCTCATTGCATTAATGTACTAAATGACTTCCTGTATGACACTGCATACAAGGCTTGTAGATACTTTTCTACATCTCTCCCAAAACTTGAGTTTGAGTGGTGTCAGTTCTTTTTCACATTAGATTTTATGCTCATAACTCTGTTTATATCTTGATGTATGAAATACACATGGCGTTTTTCTGCCTTCAAGGTTCATAAGTGATAATCCACATGATCTGCTGCTATTCCATTAAGTCTGTTACTGGAGCACTTTACTGGTCTTAGTAATGTGTTTAGTACTTTCATAGACAATTGGTCTTTGACTATCAAGGCGTAATGTTGGAAGTGATAAAGCAGAGAAATCCTTGAGGCATCAGGAAGTGGAATGTAGTTTTTTGTTGTTTCGTGGTTTGTTTTTTTTTTTTTTGCATGTTGTTATATACGAAGTGCAAAAAGTATCCCATAAATGGAGCTCCTGAATTTAAAATAAACCAAAGGCAATCCCTCTGGAAAAACCACCAAATCGCCCCCACTGCCTAAAACAACAACAACAACAAAACCACCAAAACCAGAATTCCCTGAAAAAGCAACAGAAAACCCTCTCGCCATAGGTACTTTTGCATACGATATTCCAGCCTGGGATTTCTTTCCCTCTATGCTTTTGTTCACTTTAATTTATTTTCTCTTTTTTTCTGCCACACAATTGTTTTGGTTTTGGACTGGTAAATATGGGAGTGATCTAGCTTCTATTAGGTAGTAAAATTTGTAAACTGAATGTCTGTTCTGTGAGACTCAATGATTGACTGATACCTTTCATAAAGGGTTGGCAGCATTCCTGGAACCTCTCAGTGATTTGGCTGTGCTCATTTGCAGAGTAAAGCACTATGAGACATAAAATATGTCCCCTTGGAAATTAATTTGGTCTTGACTGTCTAATCTATAGTCAGGCAAATACCTCTGAAACCTATCATACATACTTGTCTTGGATATGCAAGTGTTGGATAACTGTTTTACAAATATTCTTTCTCTACTGGTGCTTCATACTTGTACTGGGTTTATTTTTGGCTTTGGTTTGATTTCTTTTTTTTTTTTTTTCTGACATAGCAATGTCTTGTTTCATACAATAATTTGAAATTAAAGTAAAAACAAAACCCCAGCCTGCAAAGCGTTGGTTATAATAAGTGCTTATAAGAAAACAGACTATATTATTTAGCCTTCCATGTAGAAAGAAGAGAGCTTTTTACAACTGAATATCAATTGTAAACACAAATGCATCCTTTTTTATCCCTGCTTCTGTTCAGAGCCTTATCATAAGAATCGGTGTTCTCCACTGGGACAAGAATGCCTCATTGGGTGTCTAATATCTACTTCAAGACATTGTATGTATAAAGATATTTGAATGTCTTGATGTACATATTTACATTTGCTTCAGAATGAATGAAAACTGAACTCGTTTTATTTTAGTATCATTGGCTGCTTTTCTCTATTACAAAGGCATTGATTTGCTTCAACTAAGATTTTTTTATTCATAATAAAATTTAGCCTGTGGCAGAGGAATTCTTCCCTTTCAGGTGTACCGCCTAACAGCCTGCGATTAAGCAGTGAAGTTTCAAAAGTAAATATATATGTATTAGTGGGTGACAAGCAGCTCTAACAAACACTGAATGGAAGGTAGAAAATCGTATTGCATTTCAATGCTTGTTCAAGTAAATGAACAGTGAAACTTTAAATGCCCCAAAATATAGACACATGAACATGCTCTCACACAGAAAATATAAGAATAATATTAGTCTATGGTTAACTTTAAGATGAAGCTGTTTGTCTCTGGTTTTCTTCCTGTTTTTACCAGAGAAGACTTCAGAAACTCTAAGAAATAATGAGATTATAGCTAAACTTCAGAGGACTCTACGCACTGTTCACATGCTTCATCCTTTTAATGACTATCTATCTTCAAAGCAGCAGTGGCATCTTCATCTCAGAAAAGTCTTTATGAAGTCAGTTTTTAAGCAGGGATCGGGTTTTGGTTCTTTTGATATGCTGGTCAAGCAGCGATTCTAAATGCAGTCATTTAAGATTGCAAGCCTCATATCAAACCACTTTTGAAGTCTTCCCATTGTTTTCAGTGACTTTGGGATTAAACCATTTATCAAGCATTCTTCATTCATCTTTCAATCATACTGCTGACTTCTGCCTTCTAGACTCTGCACTGTTAAATTCCTGCTTCTTTTGCTCTGTCTACCTTTTCCTCATATTTTTCTATCTATCCTTTTCTTCTGTCAGCCTCTTGCCACTGCAAGCACTTCCAGGAAAAAGCTTAAAGTAGAAGACTCTTCTATTTGCTAGCACTCTTCTATCTCATTTCAAATAGATTTGATAGATGGCTAACTTTCAGATAGCTTGCTAACAAACTTTGAATCTGACCTTTCAGAAGAGTGAAAGCTGGTATGCTGCTTTTTGCTAAATGTCCTTGTATTGAATTGGTGACAGGCTTTGATCATACAACAATGATCACACAAATACAGGGTCTAGAATGTATCTTTAGGCTGGAACTTTAGATGTCTTGCTTTCACTACGCTTTCCAAGGCCTTTGTACTCTGCTCTTAACAGATAGTAAAAAATAATTGCCATTCCCCTAAGTGAAAATGTTTTACAATAAATCAATATCATTAGGGGCTTGTTATGTTGGCATAGTGATTTTTATTTTTAGCACTCTTCAAGATGCTGAATGTGTGTTATTTTGAATACAGGTATATATGTATGTGCTCACTCAAGTACTACAGTGCAAAGAGACATAACATTGGTGTGTGTAAAGAAGTTTAAGAAAAAATGAAAGCTGAACAACTATAGTTTTAGAGCAGCTCAATTTCCTACTGACATACTATACTGACATGCCCTAAAAGTAACTCATTACTTTTTTTTTTTTACATTTTTCCCTTTTTTTACCATGTCCCACAATCTCAGAAATGAAAATCACTGCAGTTCCTGCTCTTGCAATCACATGTTAAAATGTCTTATGCATTTCTCACTCAGTTGTGCACTGTTTCCTTCATTCTATTGCTTTCCATAGGATCATAAATAATCTGTAGTAATGTAATGGGCACAAGCACAGATTATCTTGGATGCAGCTACCGGAAAAGTGAGTCTGAAGTGCAAAAAGGTCAGATCTGGTGTGTTGATTGCACCATTTTAATGTTAAGTGTACTTTATATGCAGTTAAAATGAATCTGAGCCACATCCTGGCAATTATGAGTCAGGATTTCACCAGGAAAGTAATCTCAAACTGAAACATTGTGTGAAACTAATTTTTTTCAAATTCCTTTAAATTTTGGTCATTAATGAAAATAGATTTTCTTTTTTCCCCTCTTCCTTACAAACCTTTTCTCCTTGACTGTTTGAGGTTTTATTAGGATTTTTAGGCAGTTTTAAGGATTTACTGATTGAAGATGCTTAATTATATAGCTGGAAAAGGCTTTTATTAGATTTTACACTAAACAATAAATGTGTGCCTATTCATATTCAAGTCTTTCTCCTCAATCTATTTTCACCTGTCCTGTGTTTGAACCTCCTACCTCAGTACCTATTCCTGAGACTGCTGTTCACAACTCAAATTTCAGGATTCTGCATTTGAGGGGTGCCATGGGTTCAGCAGCAGCAGCCATTTTTCTCTTTTTCGTAGTAGCTTGGGCAGCACTGTGTTTCTGATTTTTGGCTTGGAAACAACTCTGGTAACACCAGTGCTTATGGCTTAGAATGTTTAGGCTGGATGAGGACTTTCTGAGTTCCATGCTCTGCCAGGGAGGAGAGGAAGTTGGGAGGAAGCAGAGACAGGACACCTGACCCAAACTGACTAAAGAGGTATTCCATACCACAGCACATCATGCCCAGGGTGTGAAATGGATAGGAGTGACCCGGAAGGGTGAAGGGGGCACTGCGTGGTCAGATTTGGTATGAGGTGAATAGGGGGCACTGCTTGGTCAGGCTGGGTGGAGATTAATTGATGAGCTCTTGGATTCTTTCCTTGTGCTTGCCTTATTATTATTACTGGTTGTAGCAGTAGTGATTTGTGTTATACCTTAGTTACTAAACTGTTCTTATCTCAACCTGTGGGAGTTGCATTCTTTTGATTCTCCTCCCAATCCCCTTGAGACTGGGGAAGAAAGAGGGGGGAGTGAGTGAGCAGAACTGCGTGAGGGCCTTAAACCAGGACAAGGGGAAAGTATACGTTTGAGTTACAAATGTGGGATCTTTCCCTATATTTTCTTTGGGTCAGTGTAAGTGTCTGAATAGACATGCCTGACTCAGAAGATTTGAAAGCAATTGCATTTCAGTGGACTGATGAGACTTGGCTGGGGTATCAGCTACAGATACAAGTGCTCATTCTGTTCTCAGTCAGGAAGAAAAACTGGATGGCAGCATTCAGAAGTAATTTCTGTTTGTTGATACGAAGAAGTAAGTTTTTAGCAATCTGTCAAGGGCAAGCTTCTGGAAATCAAGTAGTTAGGTTGACAGATTATCAGAAAAGCATTATTTAACAAAAAAATGCATGAAGCTTCAAGATTTTTGTTAGTAGACCATGTAAAAACAGCCTGTGTAGTATCTGAGACTACAGCAATAGCAAGACAGTGTATTTTTAGTTCCACTCTTCAGTAGTAAATAGTGATTAAAGCCGAGCAATGCTAGTAGCTTTTGACTACTTTTTGCATCAAACACGAAGAAAACACTAGGTGGTTACTAGACTATACCTGTCTCACAAGGACACATTTGCTTCCTAGCAAGGGTTCTTGCGGAAGGATGAAGAAAAAGATGAGTATCTGTTGTAACTGCAAAGGACCAAGTTGTAACTTTTGTGTTAAATATCTTTGTATAGCATATTCTCTATGCTTTATTAACTTTTTTTTTCTCATTTTTTTTAATACCACATGTAACTTTTGCAATTTAAATAAAAAAAAAATAGATCTTTGCAATTCATATGACAATATCTTGTGTGTAGTGGGAAAATGGAATCTTAGGGGTTACTGTACTGAAAAGTGGGATATTCAGTCACCATGAGCTAAACAGTTGTGATGTATGCAATGGTGGGAGGGGAGAAGTAAGGTTAAGAAAAATAAGTGTTCTGTGCTACTCATTTGTACTTTAAACTTTCTGTAATCCAACTACATAGTGCAATGAACTTCCAGCTGGAGGGTACCTTCTTCATCTATAGCTGTAATTTCAAATGGGTGCCAAGGAAGAACATTTAAAGGCTGTTTTGTTGGAGAACTCTAAAGGTTGTAATAGAAATATGAAAACAAGAGACAATGAGAAACAACTTCCTAAAGAAGTCATCAGTCTGTTACAGCAGAACTACAAAACACTTTGGTCTTGAAAAGCAGTTATAAGTGGCAGCTGTTGAGCACATTAATAAAGAAAATAAACTGTTTCAAGTGCACTTTAACTTACCAATCATTCTTATTAACAAAATAACTATTAATGATAGCTCATGAAATCATGCCTAATTAATTAAAAAAGGTTTTTTAAAGAAACTCTGAAAGCAGAATTTTAAACCACCGTTTTAAAGGGGAGAAGAATTCCTTCACAGCACCCTCTCACTGTTGATTTCTGATGCAGACTCAAAGCAAACTTCAAAAAACCTAAAATGCCTTTTGAAAAAATAGGATCCTTGACTCCTGGTGTAAGGTCAGCAACTCTCACATCCTTTGTGAGATAATAATTCTCTCATACCTGAAATTAATATAATACTTTGCAAAGTATGCACTTTAAAGAACAGATGGGGGTGATTAAATGGTGGCGTACTATTCAGTCCCCTAACACCAAATGCCATTGTTTGGTTTTAATTTAGTAATGTTGGAGCTGTTGTGTTTGTATGTGTTCAAATTTTAATTACAATCATTTCCCATGTCTGATATTTTCTTTCATTTTTAATACATCTGATTAGTGCTTCAGGACCTACTACCTTGCTTTCACCATACAAATGAGGTTTAAACCCTTCAAGGGTTCCATTATTCTTTTTTTTTTTTTATTGTTAAGGGGCCTGGTTCTGTTTTATTGTGTTCATTAGAGAGTATATTGCTTTGAGTCTTCTTTACTAAAAATACTTAAAGATAGTGAAGGGTACATATGCTCAAACCTTGTGCAGGATTGCATGCTACTTGCTTCATAGGTATGCTTCAGAGAATGCGTGGTTTTCAGTATCTGATTTACTGACCCATGAATTAATACTCGTGTCTGATTTTTAAGTATTACTATTCTAGTCACAGCTAGATACTAAAATTATGCTACTATGCAAGGTACAGATTTTCAAAAAATCTAGGACCTTTAAAAAATCAAGCTGTGAACATATAGTCTTAAAGGGATGTTTTGGAGTTCCATGCTCGTAGCCTGAATAAATGAAGTGATATTAATTACATTTTAGTGACATTAATGTGATGACATAACAATCCTGGCTTGGGGAAAACATATTACCTGACCTGCAGCTTCTTATGAAACCTTCAGTAGAGGGACAAGTAAACCACTGTCCAGAAGTTAGTATTTTGATAGTCTGTAAATTCTACTGAATGATTGAGTTGGAGCCATTTTGCCCTCAATAAGTTATATGTAGTTAATCATTGCAGAAAATCTTGATGATACTGCTTCTGTATTGTTGGTGACTTTTTTTTTTTCCCATATATTTTTATACTTGTATCTCATACTGCAGAAAAGGTCAGTGCTTTGTCACTGTGTTTAGAGCGAAGTGTTCTCTGTTATCAGCCTACGATATTTATCTGTGGTAGTGGAAATTATGGCTAACATTGCAAGGAGAAATTAATGATTTGGGCAACTAAACTTACTCACTCAGTAGTTTGCAGTATTCTGCTTCCTAGCACTAGCTGTATGGGCATTGATGATTTCTGGTCCTGTTGGCTTAGGTCTTCGAACACTGTACAGTTCATTTTTAGTCTTTCCCCAATAGAGCTCTTACAATAATTTTCTGTCCAATCCAACCAAAATCTGCAAGCACAACAGAGTTTTTCAGATAATTCTTGTAAATTGGTATACTTTTCTAATTAAGCAGGCTCTAGTTAAGGATCAAATGAGCAAATTTTTATTAAAAAAATAGAATTAAGTAAATTCATGTTATCAATTACAAAAACTTTAAGGTATTCTTTTAATTATTGCTGAGAAATTAAAAAGCAGAGTGAATTGGTGAAATGGCTCACACTTTGTAAATGGACTTCATTTGAGCAACATTACTTGGAATATAGTACTAAAACTCTGGAACAAAGGTAACTGAAGGGTTGCTATGTTTGTTTCTATGCAGTTTGCATTTCATAAAATATTAAACTCCTATTCTGTTGTTTGTTAATATAATTCTGTTTGGCTATATAGGTACCCTTACCTGATTATTACTGTAATGAATTGATCAGTGGTTGAATACAATTTTCAAACGTGATCAAGTGTAATCTCCAGGCTACTTGACGATGCATAATTTGCTTAAGCATGATCAAAGTGTATTTCATTTGAAGTTATAACTTAATGAAATATTTAGAACAGTTTGAAATAAAATGGTGAGAAGAACAGCAGGAAAAAAAAATCCTTCATCAGTAATGTTTTTCAACTTAACCCTACCCTTTAAGGTCCCATTAAATAAATGGTACCCATCTGTTGACCAGGTATCTCGAGAAAACACTGGTCAGGAATGGTTTACTTTAGAATGCTAGAAAACAATTCTTATGTTTCTTGTGGAAGCTGTCAGTTGTCATAAATCAGCAGGATGTATCATGTCCTGAAAGAAGTTTCTAGTGCAGCTATTATGACATGAATAGGGGACAAACAAATGCCCCTCTGTGCAACCTTTCACTGACTAAAATGTCAGCAACTGGAAAAATGCCAATCTTGTGGAGAAATCCGAAACACACAGAATCAAAATTGTCAATAAAAAGCCACATGGCAGCCTTTATGAAGCCCAGGAGCATACAGTACAGGGAGAGAGAGTAAGTGAAAGTAGACGTTTGACCAAATTGTGGCCTTTTGTATTATTATTTGAATGTCCTGTTCTTCAGCAGTCTATGTCACATAATTCACTCTTTCCCCTTGCCTTCTCCCCTCCAACTCCCGTTTTAAAATCTTACTGAACCAAGCCAAATGTTTTCAGAGAGCAGTGTTGCATCTTTTGGTCACATTGTTGTACCTGACATTTCGTTGCCCTCACTTTTTTTTAAGACCATCTTTTCTGCTGAGTCATGTGCCATACCATACCATAAATTCTAGTTGCTGTTGGTCATCCTGCCCCTCTACTTTGCTCTCGTGAGACCTCATTTGGAGCCTTGTGTTAGTTCTGGTGTCCTCAACATCAAAAGAATATGGAAGTGTTAGAACATGTCCAGAGAAGGGCCACAAGGATGATCAGGGGACTGGAGCACCTACCCTATGAAGATAGGATAACAGAGTTGGGGCTGTTCAGCCTGGAGAAGCGAAGGCTGTGCGGAGACCTCATAGCAGCCTTCCAGTATCTGAAGGAGGCCTTATAGGGGTGCTGGGAAGGGACTCTTCATGATGGATTGTAGTGAGAGGACAAGGGGTTCAAACTTAAACAGGCAAGTTTAGATTGGATCTGAGGAAGAAATTCTTTAGTGTAAGGGTGGTGAGACACTGTAATGGGTTTCCCAGGGAAGTTGTGTATGCTCCATAGCTGGCGGTGTTCAAGGCCGGGTTGGACCGAGCCTTGGGTGGCATGGTTTAGTGGGCGATGTCCCTGCCCATGGGAGGGGAGTTGTAATTAGCTGATCCTTTCCAACCCGAACGATTCTATGATTCTATGAATATTTCTACTCAAGGTAAATTTCCATTTTTAATATTTTTTGCCTTTTTTTTTCCAATACTTGCAGACAGAAGGTCTCCTTAAATTAGATCCCTTGCATCGCATGGAAATTCTGGAAAAGCATATAAGCTTCTTTGAACAGGCAGATCTTTGCCTGGTGCATGTTTATCAGGTGGCTATACTGGATGGTTCAAATAGAGAGATTCCTGCCAAAGCCCAAGGCTGTAAAGTGAGCTTTCAGCTCACCTTGGAGTGGGAAATGTACATCGTAGGCAATATCATAACATAGAGATCAAAGTTATCTACTGTAATGTAATCAGATAAGGCTAAGTTTGGCTTAGCATGGTCTCTGTCCCATTTACTGTAAGTGTCAAATTGTTTATACTGTTTCTTAAGGGTGAGTTTAAGGCACTAATGTTATAGTCACATGGCATCTGGAATTGCAATCAGAATTTCCAGCATTCTTTAGAGAGAAAGTTAAAGGCTCAGGCTTTGAAAAAGTGCTCATGCTCAGTCTCTGTCCTATTTTTAAGATGCTTAATGACAAGAAGCTGAGCTTACTTGATAATCTGCTGATTTATTCAGGTGCTAAAATAAGAGCTAAACTCCTCTGAAAATCTGGCCCTGATACCAACACTGTGAGAGCTACTTATGTATTTAAAAGGCTTAAAAGTCCAGGAATAGGGAGCTGTGGATTCTTTTGAAGGAAAATGGTAAAAACTATGATATTCGCCCTGTTAAATGATGTGCTCAGTTTAGTTTTAAAGTGAGAAAAATTGGCTAGACATTCTAGTGCTTATTTAATATCTGTGCAATTTAGGGGTTCTTCCTGCTTAGGAATTTCCTACCTGTAGGCTTATTTCTGTTCTACAAGAGCAGGTAAAATACTAGTGGTTATTTTTTTGGTGGAACACTTAACACTGGAAGATATGAATTATTTGCCAGCTTACCTTGACACAGTTCAAATTGTTCAATGCTACTGAATGCTGGTCATGTATACCTACATATCTCTTAGGGTAAATGTTTAAATCTGATAAAAAATGAAAAAATTACATGGAATTATTAGTGAAACCTATTTTAGGTGAGAAGTGATCTAAGGTTTCTAGCTGTCAAATATCTATGCATACTTTTTTCTTTAAAACCCTTAATTTTGTATCTTGTCAGCCAGATACTCTTTCTTAAAATAGATATTTCTATTTGGCTAGCTCTGTACATTTCAGTGTAGCTACTTCTAATTTGCATTGTTGTGAGAGGCAAACCTAACCAAGTAATTGCTGTCATAGTCTCAACAACACCTGCAAAACAACTGATCCTACTTTCTGAATTGGGGAACATATTTACTATGCCTCACAATGCCTTTGGAGAAAATTGCAATTTAGTCAATATTTTATTAATATTTGCTAAAACTCATGCTACAAAATGTAGCAATGAGGCTATAATAAAAATAACTTCTGGTTCATAATCTAAGATAAATGTGTTGTCCTTTAAGTACAGCACTTCAAATGTGACTTTGTTGTGATGCATCCTTGAAATGAAAGTGCACTGAATTACTGTACACAGTGATTTGAAATGTTCAACAGCAACAAAAAAAATACTTGGTATATATACACCTGACTAGAAAGCAGTAGTTCCGTTTTGTGGAAGATTTTATTTTTTAAATGTATTTTCTTTAAGAGATCAAAGTGTGTTCAAACTCTCTGGGAAACAAAATGGTGTTCTGGTTTGAAGCTGCTCACTTGGCAGCCTGCCTAGGAGCTGTCAGTGTCAGGAGCTCATGCTTAGCCTTCCAGGTCATCCAGGTTTTCAGCCCACCAGGTGAGCTGCCAGGAGCTAAACAAGCAAGTGAGAGGAGCAGAAAGAGGTTTTGCATAGAAAAATGGTTTGGTATGTGAATCTGGAAACATTACTTTGGATCTGTCAAACACTGCCAAAATTAAACTGTTTAATGTGACATTTCAATTTAAATTACTCAGTAAATGCCATAGAGTATTTTTTTTTTTTTTCAGGCATATTTAATTTTAATTTCACCTTGTATTGGAGAAGGCTATAAAAGTGCTATAGTTCTTACTGCATTGATGCAGTTTAGGCCTAGATGGAGTAGCTTTTGATTTGTGGATTAGTTTTACTTGTAGAAGTGGACCAGGAAAAGTGTTTCCTATTCACATACTGTACTTTTACAGCTTATACATAGAGGCATAGTAGTAAATTAAAATTCTCATCTGTTTCCATTTTATTTTCACATTAAAACTGTACATCATTGGTACTCTGTGTGAAGTAATTGGTAGATACATGGATAATGAAAGACCACTGCTGTTCTCTCTGTCAAGTGGTGGCCAAGATTTTGACAGATCATTAACAGAAGGAAAGCTGAAACTTGTTACTGAATTTGTAGGAGCCTGAAGACAGCTTTTCTCTTGCATGACAATTTCTTCTAGATGAGTGCTTAAATTCCCTCTTATCCTGGTAGCTGATGGGATGATGGAGAAAGAGTACCAAAGGTGACAGTAAATCAAAAGGAAGACAGCTATGGTGGAGATGTTGCTGGAGACAGATAAAATTGTAACAGCACTGGGATTTTTTTTTTTTTTAAGTTGTCACTTTGTTTAAAATTCTGTGATTTTAAGAAATAACATTAGAGGGAATAAAAAGGACTGAATGGGTGTAGTATGATCAAATGCAAACAAGCAAGGAAGTAAATGATAAAGTTGCAATATCTGCTCCTAAATGCTGTTATTAATCGCTGTACATGTGTGTGTATTTTGCATTAAAACAGCTAATTAATGAGTAACTAGTTGACACAATGTGCATTTAGGGGACAGCAAAGGGGCATTAACTGTTTGTAATAAGACTGTGAATCCAGTTTGGGTTCCTCAGCATGATAACCATTTTGTTTATACTGCTGGGCATTCAAATTGCAGAACATGAAAAAACTATATGGTTAAGTATTTTTCAGTAAAGTAAGCCTGAAAAATAGAAGAGCAGTGGACTTTTAGCAGTAGAGAGGTATTTTTTTATCACATAAACAGAGTTTGGGGTTTATAAAGCATTGATGGGATGAGCTAATGGTGATTGCATTCAGTAAATAAAAGAAAAAATAATTTCCCCCAGCAGTAATTTCAAGACCTTTTGCTAATACTGGAATATATATATACACATTTTAGGAAGACTATAGAAAAGAAGCTAATCAGATTGCATTAACCATAGTCAGAGAGAAACTCCATTCACAATTGTAAGAATGAAAGTATGCTTCACAATGCATAATCAGTATGGTTTAACTTATATTAAATCAAAGGCCAACTCTTCAAAGTATCAGTTAATTAGGTAAAATAGTTGCAGCTTTGTGTTAAATAGATATTTTAAGCATATGGTAGGTGTTAATAGGAAAATATGAAAATGAATAACCGTATTGCAAACAGTACTCCTGCTTGGAGATGGTAAGAGATAGAATGTTAGCCAGTTACTTTACTGGGCCCCAAAGTATTGTAATTTCTTTTTTAAGTTTGTTGAAATTGTATCTCAAGTCTGACCAGATTATATGATGTGCTTCATAAAAATACATGTTGAAGAACTAAGCTATAGTCAAGTGTATAAAGGGAATAATTTTGTGTTGGTCTTAATTTTGTTAGTTGATTAAACAAGAGCAGACCTATGGTAAAGAAAGAATACTGATTCATTAGCATCATCACATGGTACATAGGATAAGGGAAAAGAATTGAGAAAATATTTATTCTTTTTGGGCAGCTTAGGTTTGAAAGTAGAAAATTAGGGAATTGCCTACCTTCAAGGTCTAGAGCTTCTCTAATTTTAAAAGGAATGTGTCTACTTTTGGTGTCATAATACCGCATTTTGTCAAAAAGGAAAGCTACAACTCCTTTTAATGTTTTCTTTGTTGCCTGCTTAAGCCTCATTAAGCAGTCAGCTATTTGGATCTAATCTTCTCAGAATAAATTCCTGGCTCTGCTGGTCTTAATTTGCAAGACTGTCATCCTTCAGAAGAGCCAGTGTTTTTTTCCAAATGTGCCACAACATCATTATATGATTTCTACAGCACTTATAAAGACATATTGCTTTAACTTTTTACATGGATAGAGCAAAAAAGAGCCAGTAAAACCTTTGAAGGAAGCATAATTTGAAGGACTAGCTGCTCTGCAAGGTGTGCAATTCCACTTAGTAATCAGTTGTCATGTGTGGGACATTTCAGTTGTTGATCCTTTTCACTGTTAACTGAGTTTCTCAACCTCAGAGTCCTGAGCAGGGTCTTTGTATATGTTTCTGGTGGTGCTTTCCTTAAGAAATCTTATTACCATATCCAGAGGAAGCAGTATTTTTGTTGATGAAATGCTTTTTAATGTTTTCCTTAGGTTCATAACTCAGTGCTGAAGAAATGTTACTTGTGTGAATTTGATGAGTGCTTGGTATGCCTGGTAAATGTGCAAAATACTCTGCGATAAGTAAATGTTCACTTGGCTTATAGCACTGATCTTTTGCACAGTTGTGTCTCTTACTCTGTTTATCTTATTAGTGTGTGTATTAGATGCACCCACCTTAACAAAGATCTGATACAAGCACATGAATATTTCCTGCGCACCTTTCATCATGCAGATGTGGTGGTGGCCAGCAGGTACAAAAGCAAGGAAGTAAGGTCCTCAGACAGTGTGGTTCTACATTATCATATTTGACAGCAGATCAGATTCAAACTGTGTATAAACAGAGCCTGTTGGAGAGCCACTTTAAATTGGTTTTCCTTGGAGCAGCAGGTCTGCCGTTGGAGTCTCTACCCTCGGATTGGGACGTCACCCAAGGTAACTCCTCAAGTTTAATAGGTGTCCCTTTAATAAAGTAAGTGATTATTTTGAATCGTTGGCCATAAACCTTAGTAATTAATTCTTAAAATGTCAGTGAAATGATGCATCCATGTGACATCCTGAATCTGTAGTTGATGTAGCTTTAATTGAATTTGAACAGTAAATTTTATTTGGTTGAAGTTTATTGATTCTGTGACAGTGTGCATGCTGGGGATTATATATGTAACAAGCTTGTGTCACCCTGTATCTAGTTCCAGTTTGTTTTTTCTTATCAAAAGGAGAATCTGAAAAGAATATTATTTTTATTAAGATGAATTCTACCTGCAGAGACATTGTATTTGCAAATTCTGTAGATATTGCGAGTTCTCAACCTGTCAAGTTCTTTGCAAGCACTTTGAATATAAATCTGATAAGCGCTAAAGTATAGCTCCAACTTTTAAGTACAGCACAAAGTATTTATTTCAACAGGAGAATATACAGCTATGGTGGCTTATACTAATGGTATAAGACATCTAGGCAGACTGTGTAGATTTACTAGCCCAGAGGTCTTAAAAACAGTTCTCGGGTACATTTGGCTGTCTAATGGAATAATCTTCATGTTATTGCACAAATATATTTTGCGTAAAGTAGGTGACTTCTTTTTCCTATATGAAGACAGGTAAATGGAAAGTATATTCCAATCCAGTTAAGAGGAAAAAGTACTTTTTTTTTTTAATTTTTATTTCGTTAGGAATCTCTTCCAAGGTAGGGAAAAAAACAAATCTATATTTTTATGGGTCATGAAATAGCTCAATAGATCAACAATTATTTTAGAATTGAAAATAATTGGTAGTGAAGCCAGGATGGGCATGCTTTAGTTCCGCCTTTATTTAAAAAAAAAAAGAAAACAAATCAAGAACTGTCATAGTATAAAGAAGGTGGAGAATCATATATCCTTATATGTTATATATGTACATATTGAAAAAGAGTATTTTTCTCTATTGTCAGTACTTCACACAGCTTCTGTTTGGCTGAAGTTCTTTTCAATCTCTTCCTCAGTATAAACTAAAGGATGTCATGCTTAATATAAAACAGCTTTTTATAAAAGGTATTTCCTTGTTGTTCAATAATACTGCCATTGGTAACTGCTTAAAATAAAGATCAAAATGTAGAAATTGCTTTATTTTGAACACAATGGTTCACATTCTCAGGGTTTTTCCTCATATTTGAACTTTTTTTATAAAAGTAAAATTTATAAAATATACATAATTATATATAACTTAAAGATTCAGAATTTAAAAGCCATCAATGAATATAAAACTTTGTTAAAATTCTGAGTTGAAAACTGAATTGGGTTCTTATTCTTCAGCCCAATCTGAATTTGCCTATTCAAATTTGATACCATAAAAAATGTTGACATGTTCTGGTGAACCATGAAGGAGTATTTAGTGAGAAGCTTTATGTCTGTATCTCATTACAAAGGACCGATATTCTTGGACGTGCTTTTAACTTTACATTATTATGTGTTATGATATGAAATGAAAAGGATTATCACTAGAATTTTCTTTGTTTCCTCTTCCATCCTCAGAAAGTGTAGCCACATAGGGATGAAGTTGAAATTCTTTGCTTTTCTTTTTCATGAAATATAAACAATATACTGTATTTTGGGTCAAATTGTAGAAAACTAAACAATTCATTGAACCAAATCAAGAAGCATGTAATCATAGAATGAAGGTCATCGTAAAAGACCTTTAAGATCAAGTCCAACCATTACCCCAGGACTGCCAAAGCCACCACTAAACCATATCGCTGAGGGCCTTGTCTACACGATTTTAAAACATTTCCAGGCATGAGGATTCTATCACTTTCCTGGGCAGCCTGTTCCAATATCTGACCACCCTTTTGGTGAAGAAAATTTTCCTTCTATTCAATCTAAACTTCCCCTGGTGAAACCTGAGGTGGTTACTTCTTGTTCTATCGCTTGTTATTTGGGAATAGAGATTGACCCCCACCTCACTACAACCTCCTTTCAGGCAGATATAGGGAGGAATAAGGTCCTGCTAGCGATGCTATTGCTGGTACAGGCCATGGTGCTGTTGACCTTCTTGGCTGGCTGGAAAAATGTTTATGTTCAGCTCTGTCAATCAGCACTCCCAGGTTCTCTTCCTTCAAGCAGCTTTACAGCCACTCTGCCCAAAGCCTGGAGAATTGCAGGGAATTGTGACCCAAATGCAGGATGCAGCTCTTTGCCTTGTTGAATGTCATACTACTAACCACATCCTGTCTATCCAGCCTATCTAGATCCCTCTGCAGAGACTTCCTATCCTTCAGCAGATCAACACTCCCAGCTAACTTGGTATTGTCTGTAAACTTACTGAGGGTGTACTCGATCCCCTCATCCAGATCAATGAAGATATTAAACAGCATTCACCCCAAAACTGAGCCCTGAGGGACACCCTTAGTGACCTGACACCAACTAGATGTGATACCATTTTCCAGCACTCTTAGGGCTTGGCCAACCACTTTCCAACCCAGCAGAGAATCCACCTAATCAAACAAAGAGCAGCCAATTTCCCCAGAAGAATGCTGTGGGAGACAGTGTCTAACGCTTTACTTAAGCCCAAATAGACAATGTCCACAGCTTTATGGATCTGTCTGATCCTAATTAGTGCCTGCCTAATGAGGAGGCACCAAAGTACCTCATGGGAGTTGTATAGGTGTGTCATGCCTCCTTTCTTATGCTTTTTGTGGATGTCCTATGCTCTTCAAGCATACTGCAGCTTTTCCTTTGGCCAGCAGCAGCAGGTTCACTCATATTGTCTGCCCCAGAGACAGAGAGCAGGTCTGAATAGAAAGAACATCTCTGCTAGCTGTTGGCTATGGGGGAGCAGCATAAGCTAAAAGCCAGCAGAATTTCAATCTATCTCCTCTAGTGTGACTCTGATTGTTATGATTACATGCCATAAGAGTTGTAAGACAACTGTTCTGCGCTTAATTAAAGTAACGACCAGTTTGGAGAATTACCGTGTTCCCCCTTGCATGGAAGCTATAATATTGATCTTACTTGATAGTTTTTAACCTGCTGGAAATCATGTTGTTTTTGATACATTTATCTCTTGTTGACATTACAGAGTCAGAAGTTGGACCTTGATGCAGCCTCATATTAAATAATGTGTGCAATTCTGAGCCTCACAATTAGAGGAGGATGGTAAGGCCATTGAATGCATACAGAGGGCAACAAAACTGGTGAAAAGGCTTAAAGTAATGTCCTATGAGGAGCTTTGCATTGCAAAATTGTGCTTGCATTTTTTCTTTTTCTTCACTTTAATGGACTGGATATTCTCAGAGTTGAGTTACAGAATTGTTTGAGCAAGTGTCAGAGTTTGGCGAAAAAAAGCTATCTTCAGTTGCTGGGATTGTTTCATAGTTGTATTTGGTGAGTTTTTAGCAGTTTAGTTTCATGTACCAGGTTTCTCTTTCACTCACTTCACTTCCTCCTAGGAATCAAGCTGGGAAATTCCGTTTGAGACTTCTTGATGACTTGAGAATAGTTCTTACTTACCTTCTGTGTAGATCGTACTTCTTGGGTGAAGTTAAAAGCATTACTTAGGTGCAGTATGTGCATTATTCAATTAAAAAGTCAGCATAAGATATCCACATTGTGTTAGTGCCAGCTACTTATGCTTTCAACCAATTAACTGACAAAATAAATATTCTTCTGGTTTAGATCAAGCTTCACTAATCCTAAACAGACAGAATACAAGTGTTTTAGAGAGAATATCAATAAACCTTATAAGTTACAAATATTTCTAGCTGGATCCTGATGTTTTCAGTGGTTAGCTTTTTTCTTTTTCATAATGTACTAATATTTCAGCACCTACAAGTTTATTTCATTCAGTGTAACTGTGGTACTTGTGATTCTTTATTAGAAGGATTTCACTGCTTTACAGTCCCTATTTTTGTAACTTTAATTTTATCAATATTAAATTTTTTTTTGCTACATTTCAGATTTGAAGTCATAAATTTTAGTGAACTCATGCAATGGTTATTTTTAAAGAAACCAGTCTCAATCAGCAAAAATACTTGCAGTTGTCAGCTGCATTGGTTTCCTAGGAATGTAGGAATTTGTCCTTTTCTAAGGGAAGGAGGGGAAAAAAAAAAAAAAGGAAAGAAAAAAAAAAAGAAAAATGACACCAGCACCCCTCAATCACTGCATTGCTAGTAATTTAGAAGTGGCAGTGGCTTTCTCTACCTAAAATTTAAAGAGGCTTTTCTTCACTAAAACATTACTGAGATAAAAGTGTCAACTACAGGTTTTATAAGGACAATAATAGATTAATGAAAGTGCAGTTAATTTAAATGAATACGTTTGATAACAAGATAGTAGAAAAAAAACCTCACTGAAATAGTGAGAAACGTAGAGTGTAGAAAAGAAAAACTATGTATATGATGCATAATTGATGTGCTTTTTGAGAATCTTAAACATTTGCATTTTGGACTGTCTGAAATGAGATTTGAAAGATCTGAGACTAGTAAACTTGAACCATAAAATAACTTAATTAGATTAGAGATTAAGGGGTGATCATGTAAAGAGACTAATGAGGAAGAGATTTTGTAACTAGGCCAGGTATTCACATTGGATATTTAGGCTATGGACAAGTTTTGAAGCTCAGAACAGCTGCAAAGAATGGGAGGTAATATCCTAATAGTATAGGGGTTAATCTCTCACCTGAGACAGCTCTGATTCTAAAGTTAATTGGTAAAGAAATGTATGTAGGAGATTGTCTTGGGACACATAATAAAGCATTGAAAATTTCCATTTGATGTGAAGAGAGAATAACATCATTAACTGTATCAAAAGTATTTTTTCAGTGTATTAAGCATAATATTCTCCAAAATGTTACAACCAAACAAAACATCTTTGGCTGAAGATAACATTTTTCATATAATTAATTTGTTTGCTATACTCTGGAATAGATATTACTTATTTTACTATGACCTCAAGAAACTAAAAGACATGAGCAAACGAAGTAAGATTAAATTTTTTCTGTAGGGATAGAAGATGTATTTAGATCAGAATAAAATAACTAAGCAAAACCTATTATATTTCTGCATTTATTAAAATTATTTTCATTTTGTCTGGAGCTCTCTGATAAATATTAACCAACAAATAAAGAAATAAAAATAATAAATATGTCTAAATGAGAAGAAATTTAATGAGAATTAAAGGAATGTATTTCAGAGACATAAAAGAGGGCTTAGAATGATAATGATTGATTAAAATTGAAGTTTTATGACCCATCACTTGAAAGTGAGCAATGCAGGTGTCCTTAGCACCAGGCTGATATTTTGATGTTAACACAATTTTAGTAATGAACTTATATTAAAAATTTTATATTCCTATATAGTCAGAATTTTAATTCTTTATATTGATAAACAAAATATCATTGCAAAATTGTATAAATATCTAAGTGTCTTCTATTCCCAATTTTTATAATCATTAGTTCTCTCTTGTTTAACCAGAAGCCTTATGTTGCATGCAAATTAGGTCAGAAAAAGAAATATCAAGTGGAATTAAAATAGGTATCTGGAATAAAATGTATTGAAAAAAGAAAACGGTGAAGAGAGAAATTAAAAGAAAAGCATTCATAGTTACCATAAGAATCCAAGGAAAACCTACTGAAGTAGATCTATTGAAGGAAAGAAAAAAGAAACATTTATGCGACAATTAAAACTATCATGAATAAAAGTTTTGTGCCTTAGAATTAGTGGTGAAAGGAAGATAAGGAACTCTGCTTGGTATGTAATAACAAATCATACAGTCTTCTACATTAATTTGCTGTGTCAGGTAGTTCCCTAATACTGCATCTCCAGAGCAATCCTATGCAGCATGAAGATATATACTTGGAAGGAAAACTAGAACACAAAAAGGAATAGATCAGAAGGAAAGGAAGCCTTAAAAAAAAAAAAAATTGAAACCCCCAAATACCCATGTGATGAAAATATACACGGCAGTAAATAATGGCAGAGAAAGTATGCCCCTTTTAGAATTATTTGGAAAAATATCTTCCCTTAATATGAGTAAACCTTTCCTGCATAGCCTGAAGAATGATTTAAAAAAAAAAGATATGAAATCAATATTTAATTTCACAGAAGGACATAGGCACAAAAAGTCTCTTCTTTAAGATAGTTTTCAAAGCAGAAAAAATAAAATCTGTAATTGAAAAAATGTATACAAATCTGCTCTGTCTTTCTAGGCTTTGTTTAAAGTACTTTTTGCAATTTTGATTAGTAAAATTGGAGAAAAAACAGACCATTTTTTCTGCTCCCCAGGGACAGTCTGGGGCATGTCCAGTGCTCAGTGGAGTACAACCACTGCACATTCCTCATCCATATGTGGTTTTATTCCTCATTCATATGTGGATCAGGTGTCATTTCTTCTATTTTAGTGTAGTGCTTAACCAATACTAGGATATGATTTGCCCTTAATAAACTCATGTTTGTTGTCACCAAGCACCTCCTTGTTTTCCATGTGTCTCAGAGTTTCCAGGAAGATCTGCTCCATGATCTCGCCGTATGCTGAGGTGAGACTGACTGTCCTGTAGCTCTCCTGGTCTTCTTTCGTCTTTTCAAAATTACTTTTATTTCCTCTTATTCCAGAGAGATAATCTTATTACTATTAATATCATTTTATTATTATGATTATATTTCCTCTTTTACAGTCAGTGGGAATTTTGCCTCACTGTCATGACTTCTCAAATATGATGGATAGAGGCTACCTTCTGCCTTGATTAGGGTAAGCATTACTTAGCAACAACTAAAACGTTGGTGTGTTATCAGCATTGCTCTTAGACTAAAGCTGAATCACAGCGCTGCACCAGCTAGTAGGAAGGAGAAAAGTAACTGTTACAACTGAACCCAGGACAGGGCTTTAGCTTTCCTAAGGGGATACCTGGCTGCTCTGATAATTTCTCTGTGTTTCTCTCAGGCTACCTGCCCTTGCTTCTACTTTCTGCAGGCAGTCTTTTTGTTTTGGATATTGTCCATGGAAGTCCTAATCAAAAGGTATAATTACTTTTAATACTATGAGTGTGATTGTACTATGAGTACAAAAGACAAACAAAATGTAATATTCCCTGTTTTAGCTTCACTGGAAAAAAAAAATGATAATGTTGGAGGTTTGCACATCAGTTTTTTAGCTCATATCCAAAGAATACCTCAGGAGCTAGTGGAAATCGTAGCTGTTGATTGGAAGGTGCTGAGCTACTCTTTAGTTCATGAGATAGGTTAAGCCTTGTTCAGCTAAGTGATAGTATGCAATAAAATTTTACGTCTACTGCTTTATACCTGGCAACTTCTGCTTGAGTACTGCAGGACTGGGCATCTTTTAAACAGCAAAAATATAATAAATTAAGACACTACATACTTTCCCTTCCACTTCTTCTGGAGTTAGAAGAAAATCTTTTGTGGTTCTCAGCATTTTGCAGGACTTGGCCTTGAATGCAGAATGTGGCCTTTTGGTTTCTTGCTGAAGTAGAGTGTGAGTTTGATAAATATGCTGGACTGGACTGAATATTTACTGGAGCATATTTTGAAGTACTTCTCCCCTAAATGTCATATATAAATAGAACTGCTTTAAAATATTGCAGGCATCTAGTTTTGCAGGAGACTTTTTTTAGCCTCTCTTGTATGCTAAGATTATTGTGAACTATCTCTATAATTTCAGGATCATTAACTATTTTTCCTTTAGCAAAAATATCCTTGTGCAGAGGTTGCTTAGTGCACAATCTGGTTGCTCATGGAAAGCATATGATGTTTTCATGAGATTTGAAGTATCTGTTACCACTCTATTATTATTGCTGTGTCATAAGTTGTTTACTGTCTACAGAAGGTGCTCTAATTTTTTGTGTGTGAATGGAATTGAGCTGTTCTCTAGAATAAGAGCAGCTTCAGTATCTGGCAAAGATATTAATGAGTAAATATCAGGAAATTAGTGAAAGTCATTTGATCTGCGTATGGAGTTCAACATGCAAGGATATGTTGGTAATATCAGACTTCATGTGGAATAAAGATATTCTCTGAGATCATAAATGTTTTGGACTTGACAGAAAAGAATGAGTGATTCAGTATAATTTCCATAGTGCTGAGAGTCTCTTGCTCATTGCAAGGCAGGTTTTTTGCAGGTGAATTACAATGGCATACTTAAAAGTGTAGCTCTTATTTCAGAAAATATGCCCATTTTGTCCACTGAAGGACTGAAGTAGTTTCATAAATATGTTCCTGCATTTCAATTAGAAAATATTTATTCTCTCGAACATGTAACTCTCAGTTACAGATACTCTCAAATGAGATAAACTTAATGAGAAGGATAAATAGTGAACCAAAGAGTTTTATAATGTGTGCTTTTTAACTATATAAATGTGGTTGCTATATTTAACAAAAACAGTGCATACATAATAATGATTTTTTTTGACTACATAAATATCAGAGTTAAAGCTCATATCTAAATTCTTGTTTCTTGCAGCAGACTTTTTGCTCAGATGTATTGATCTGAGCTGATGCTACAATGCAGTTCCTTAAAGAAAAGAATCAGTAACATTTCAAATTGCCACCTTTCACATTTGCTACACCATATTATGGGTAGTGAACAGTGTAGTCTTTTTTTGCTTTGATTTGTGGGATTCTTTCATCTGGATAATGTTTCATACCTGCTTTTAGAGTTTAAATTTTCAACTTTTACAATACCAGCATTGATGTGGTATATATTATATTCTTATGGGTGCTTCACTGATCTGGTTTACTGTTGATTAGTGAATATGAAGGGGAAATAGGTTTTAATTTCTGTTTGCCTATCTTAGTTTTTGTACTTCAGTTTATCTTTTGGCTAAATGGAGATGTATTAATTATCTTGATTGTGAAGTGTTTTATGACATACAGATAACCAGTATTAGTGATTAGAATTAGTGATTTTTAACATTTATTGATGCATTTTTCTTTGCTTCAGTTAGCAAAGAGAACATTTTGTTTCCATTTTGAGTAATGAAGGCTGAATTATGATTTTTTCAAAAATGGTCAGTCAGCTTCTAGTGACCTAGAAGCTATTTTTCCTCTCCTAAAAGTTATTTAGTATACAGAGTGCTTCTACTTTTTCCCTTTCTGTTCCCTGCAGCACTTTATAGTAGACATTAATTCTCAATTGTGGAGCTCCTTTCAGTCACCCACATACTTCTAATATCTGCCTACTGCTAATGAATATGAATGAAATGAAAAGCAGTCCCTCATAACTTAAAATAATTATTGTAGAGTCTGATAGAAATGGGCAGGTTTACATAAAACACTGTAAAGTATATTTTTTAAGAGCCCTTCCTGTAATTCTTTGAAGAACAGATGTCAAAACGTGCTGCAGTAATTTCTCTGAGGAAGGAAACTGTATTGAATTGAAGGCATAAAAATCACACAAGAGGCAAATATTTAAATTCTTAAATTAAATTTTATACAGTACTGTGTGTATGAATAGATTTGCTTGCATTATTCATTGTACATAACTCATTGGCTGATTTTAAGCCCTTTATATTGAAACACATTATGATTTGGATAGCTTTATTTTTTTGGTTATTTACAGCTCTCTTAATGAAGTCTTTGTGAGAAGAAATGTACAATGCATCTTGCTATGAAAAATACTTGGCCAAAATGATGATACAGAAATCTGATGAGTTTCAGAGGTTCATTATTAATCCCTTTTTTTTAGAAATAAAAATATTTTCTTTTGGTATATTGTAATCAGTATTGGAAAATAAATGCATAATGACCAACAGCATACCTACATCTATTCTTGGGTTAAACATTTCCACACAGGTGTATGAAAAGAATAGATTACAGGGTAACCTGAAATGCAGAGCAAATACGGACAATATAATTAACAGGTTTTTGCTGGGTAATTAATGGCTAAATTTTGAACTTTCTTATTCTAAGAAAATTACTACAATTGAGTAGACTCTGATAGTAAGTGGGAGTGTGTAAGGCCGATGTGAATGTAAACTGGAAGTCTTTGTTAAAATACTGTCAACACGATAAACTCTATGTGCGAATCCACATAGAATCAAAGTGAGTTAAAGTTTTAGCTTGTCCTGGAGAAGGCAGATAGAAAGTACAAATGCATCCCTTCTAATGATAATGCTGACACTACATTTTTACATTAGCCGTAATGTCTAATTCTTTGCTAGACAGAATATGTATATAGTTATGTACCTGTAAGTTCAAATAATAAGGAAAAGAAGCATCTCATTGCAGGGGTCTCCAAATATACATTCACAAAACTACTAAATTATTTTCTTAGTCTGGTTACTTCATTTGGGTTAATGACATTTTGTAGTCAGATTTAGCAATAATAAGTTTCCCAAATGGCAATCTTTAACATTCAAAGCTGATGCCTAGACTGAAGGAAAAAGATCCAAAAAGTTCAGCAATAAAATAGTGTGCAACTTAGCCATGTCAACTCTGAAAATTATGGCACAGTATCCAGTACTGGAGACATGTAGTGTATTGCATAGTGTACACCTAGTGTCATACTGGAATACAACTTGTGTAGATTATTTTATCAAGGTCTGTGAAATTGCCACAATATACTGGGAGTGTGCTAAAATAAAATGTGCATGGAAGACTTTATAACACTTGTACTGTCTCGTGATGACATCAAGTGCATTGGAGGGCTTAACGCTTATGTATTAACATGTTCATTCAACAGGTAAATATGTCGTCACTAGGATTTGAAATACTCTGACACAAAGCTGAACAGAGCTAAAATCAGTTTTCATAGCAGAAGTGGAATCAGTAGTTTTATATAAGAAGTCGGGATAGTCATTGTGGTGCATCATTGGGACAGAGATGAAAAAAATCCATTTGACATTACTGTAACTAATCATAGTTCAATGTAATTGGAGTCAGGATTTTAATTGTATCTGGATGCCATCATAGCCACACAGGTATTACAGTATTACTGGAGTAACATGCTGATTTTCTTCTATGTACAGGTATCCCTCAGTAGGAAGAGGAATTGTAGATGAGCAGTTACTACTGCGCTCTTAGGAAGCTGTTACGTACAACTCTGGGTGAGACCCGATAACTCTGAAGAGTCTTTGATGTAACAACAAGCAAATTAACAAGCTCTGAAAGAACAGAAGCATGTTTTGTAGCTGTCTTCAGTGAATGCATAACACTGGCTTGTCCTGAATGAAGTATTCCTAGAGTTCAAACATTTGGTTAGAGTGATTACCCTTGCATAGTGCTATTGGATTTCAGCTTCTTCCTCTTAGGCATAATGGAAGAGCATGTTTTTATATGGGACTGCTAAATATATATCTTGTTCATCTTCAGTGAGATCCTGTGGATTCATCCCATCAGTATAGGTGGACAAGCACTTCTCTATTGCTGTTGTAGTCAGTTGTCTTTCTTTGAGACACCAAATTAAGCTACCTTTACAAAAGTAGTTCTGTTTATTTTGAAAATAGAAGTTTATTTTGAAATAGACGCTGCTGCTGAGGCCACACTCAGCTCTTTGCAGTTACTGTTGTCCCAGATATCTCTGGAGTCAATTCACTTCTTGCAGGTATGAATACTGGTTGCTACCTGAAAGATTTAAGGCATGTAACATTATCAGGATCTTTAGCTTTTTTTTTTTTTTGCGTTATAATCAAGCACCTTTGCCAGCTTCACAACCTCTTTCTCCATCCCAGTCTCTTAGAGGGCTTGCAGCAGGCACATTTTCAAGCTGTAGCTTATCATTTCTTTTTCTCAGTCTAGTTTTTACTACTTTTCTACATCCATATTATGATTTTGGTGATGAGCATTCATCAACAACAGAGGAAATCTCTTAATTTTTTTTGTTTTTGTTGTTGTTTTGCTTTGTTTAAAAAATCCGCAATGTTGTTCAATTTTTTGTATTTCCAGTCCACATAAGATAACAAAACTCCCCTATGAAAACATTATTTAGTAGTCTTATATTCTCTGTGCCAAACTACCTTGGAGGCTAATGCCTTTTAAAGATGAAGCAGTGTTTTGCGAGATGTATTTATATTTTGGATTAATAATGACATGAATAAACCCTTTCAAAATAGAATGTAAAATTATTTTTTTTTAATTCTTCTTTGAGATAAATATCTTGCTAGCCTAGAACCTCCTGAAAACCTTCAAGATGGCAGACTCAGAAATGGGATCTCACATGTAAGACTATTCCATAGAAATAATTAAAAGTCTGGATCCAGCAAAAGGCTTATGAACTAAGGTGATTTTTAAGCTCCATGGCAGTTCTTTTTAAGACCAATGAAGCACTTGGAAATAATTTTACTATGTCTCAAACTAAGCGTTGTTAGTGTTCTCTTATTCTGAAAATGGTAGCCTTAGCAAAAGTACTCCTAAACAGAATAGACATGCAAGACTTTCAGGAATGTGTTGTTTGTTGGGGTCTTGGTAGACAACATGGTAATTCCTTTTTATTTTCCCTTATTTTTTTAGTTGTTCATTGTATTATAAATATATTTGATTTTGTGATGCATGTTCTGATTTTAATTGGTATTTTAGATGATGGTTAAAGCAAGCAAGTTGCTGCATATTTTATTTTATTAGCATAATATTACCGTACTGGTAAATCCAGAATAAACAGTGTCCACATTTCAAGATGGTTACAGTGTTGATTATTTTACACTGGAGTTTGCTATTTTATGTTTATCAGTAAATTGGCTCAGCTGATACATATTAAAACCAGATCCTTGTAAAATATGCTTGCTTAAAGCCTTGTTTCAGTATTTCAGAGAACATATTGCTAGCAAATGTCACTAGTTTATGTAATGAAATTAACATCTACCCAAGTAATATGCACAGTTGCTCCTTTTCATCTGCCTAAAAAGATTCTAGTAAAAAGCAGAGATGGCAATTGTATTTTTCCCCATTAAAAAAAAAAAAAAAAGAATTTTAAAAATTAAAAAGCTTAAAGTTGACTTTATTTTGCTGCATTCCTCTTTGTGGAAATGTGAGCTTTATAACTTAAAAATATCCTTAAAAAAATAAAATTGTGTCTACAGTTTGTCTGCAGGGGCTGACATCATGGAATGATGCAGAATGAGAGAAATGTCTCTGAAACTATTGCATTTCAGCACAGAATGTGAATGAAAAGACATTTGTGAGTGCGTGTGTATACACGCTTACTACTGTTATATGTAAATGGTTCTACCCAGTTTTGTGCCTTTTGAGATGCTGGCCAGCTCCTCTCAGTGACTTCTGACTCCTGAATGTATGTTTTTATGCCTCATTGTTCAGCATTTCATTCCCAGGAAATCTCCTTCCTGACTTTTCAGTTTCTTGCTTGTTTTCTTCAGACATGCTAGTGAAATTTAGTACAATTAATTGTGGTTATTTTTTAGATTGGCAACTGCTGTTTATTCTGTAGTCTGGGTCAAAGAATTTTTTACGCTCTGGAAAAGTTGCACTTTGTATGTTATCTTTAATGGATTTCTCAGTCTTTCTTCAATAGAGATAGACTTGTGAATAATTACATACCACTGCTAATGACAGTGCAATAAATGGTAGTCTTTTGTTTGTCCTTTGACATCATCAATACATTTTGCCTGTCAGCATTTTTTGTAAGTTTTAAGAAGATGTGGGCATCCTTCAAAGGCACCTTACAAAATCTAACTGAAATTCAAACCAAAAAATCACTCATGATCCAGAACTTTAAATGAGTAGCATCTTTTCTTTTAGGTGTTATAATGAAGAATTAATGGACAAAAGTCCTTCATTTCCTTAGATAACACTACAGTATTAAAACATTTTCTAAAAATTTAGTTGTCTGTGTTTTTAGAACTTTTCCTCTTTCTAATGAACAGGAAATAGAGAATATTTTTTTTTTCTTAATTAATGACAAGCATTTAAGGTCAAATATAGTAATAAGAAAAAAAATCCAAAATTAATAAAATAATCCTCCATGAAGGTGGTGGAATTATTTTACAATTGAAAAGCTTTAAAAACTCTTCTGTTTTTCACTGCATTAGGTCACAAACTTTATGAAACTCTTGCTAAAGTTAATACTAAGAAAATTTATCTCTGCTATTTTGGTAGTTGACATTTTAGGTTAGTCTCTTTCAAAAATTGTAGCACATTAAAGCAGACGCATTTTTGCATTATACTTAAAGCATTTTGCATAAATTTGTTCACATAAAGAAAATTCTTTAGCCCATTTGTCAGGTGCACGTTTGTGTCCCTTCCAATTATTTTCAATCTCTCAAGGATTTTCCATCTTCAGTTTGTCACAAATTGTATGGCAGTGAGAGCTGAGGAAGTCACTGATTGATTGATTTTTTCCAACTGTACTGATTGATTGCTTCTAAACAAAAAAAGAAAAAACAAAACTAAAACCAAAATCCTCGAAGAAAAACACAAACCAGTGTGAGCTGAATACACATTGTTGTATCTCTAGGGTTGTAGTATTAATGAGTCAGAAAGAAACATTACTTACTTTCTCAATTTTCCTACAATCCTCCTATGGACCTTCCTAAAGAAGCTGTTATATTCAATGTGGTATATTATAATACACATTGCGTTCTTACAAGTATGGAATGTAGGTGGGAAAATAACTTGATAGCAATATGAGATGGTGCACAAAGCCTGACAGTCATGTTGCATCATTTATTGTATATAAAAGTTGCTTGAGGGGGAGGAAAAATAAAGCCAGAGAATTTGGAAGGAAAGGAGGACTTGAGAGAGCATAGAAGCAAGGAATGCAAATACATGGCTGTAAAGTCATATAGCAAAAGAAGACTAAGGAAGAGAAGTGTAATTTCAGCTATGCAGTTTCTGTCATTTCAACAAAGTCACAATGTTGTCTGTGTCTATTTGTATTTCAGGGTCTTCTGGTTAAAAACTGACAAAGAGTAGCGAAGGGGACAGAGGAGATTGAAGATGCTGGGAGGAGTATTTTTTGTACAGTTTGACTCAATAATAATATATTAAATGAGAGCAAACCCAGAAAATTAATTTTAGAAGTGGGTACATTGGGCAATCCAGAGACAAAGTAAGCCAATTTATGTAATCTCGCAGGAACATCCAGAATGCTCAAGTACATCGGAGTGAAAGAACACCTGTACTTGTTAAGAACTGATTTATTAGAAAAATACAACACCCCCCCCCCCCTTTATTATGTCTGCATGGTATCAGTAGAAGTGTAAGGCAGAGATTCAGCCAGGAAAGCTGGAACTGGCTGTAGCTACAGACAGAATAACATATGATGGAGCTTGCAACAGACCCCTTTCCAAAACTGTCAGTGAGAAGGTTTCAGAGCGCTGTGACAGCACTGCTACTGAAGCATGGGAAATTACACTGGATATCAACCTTGGTCTCTGTCCAGATTCTTTGGGACTATAATATACATATACAGGCATTACTAAAACAAAAAAGGCAACAAAGCCATACAAACCCCACACAAACTACCCCCCACACCCCCAAAATGCACTAAACAGCATTGCAGCAAAATCAAAAAACCAAGAGCAATTATGACAGTACTCTTTCATATAAGTGTTAATTGTTTTTGCTGAGCTTTTGCAGCGTGGGAAGTTGTTCTTACTGCCTAGTGGTTCTGATCTTTCCTGAATGGCTAGGAAATTTGCTCATATCTATCACGTTGACAGCCGTTAACAGCTGACTTGTGTGTCTCCCACTATTTCAGTAAAAGATTTTGTTGCAAATGGATACGCTTAAAGAAAAAATAGGACGAGACAATCTTCTGCACCTTCCCCGACTGCCAGAGTTTACTGTTCCTATTCACTTTGGAGGGAAGCAAGATGAGGAATTTTTTTTGTTGCTTCTTTTCAGGCATAACCTGTAAGCTCATTTAACTTAAGAAATGCTTCAATTATAATTTATAACTGGGCTTTGCTCATTTGGGGGAGGGGACAATGGCATGTTTGCCATTATTCTGTCAATAATACACTTCTTCGACAAATGAGATACATTTATTTATTTAATCTGCACCTTCATTTCTCTTTGTGAACTGTGTCTAGTCAGTAGCTCTACTGCTATTCATTGCCCTGAAAGCAAGAGTGTCTTCAGTGTTTTCTCTGTAAATTCTGAATTTATATATTAGACTAAAAAGAAGGCCAAACACACAACATAAAACCCCCAAACTCTGTCAGCCTAGTCACAGGCACAGAAAGTCTGCATACAGACAGACTGGAAATAAAGTAGGTGTTTTACATTACAAACCCCAAAACATCTAGAAGCCGAAATCTCAATTGACTCTGAAAAAGGTTGTGAGAATAACTGGGCAGGGGGAGGAATTTTAAAATGATTACTTTTAGTACTAAAGTTTTTAATTTTAAAAGGAGTAGCTATTGTGCTGGAAGTAACTCTAACAAGGTAATTGAGAAAATGTGTTGTTTGTACTGCAGCAACAGCATTGAGACTTCATGGATAACTTGAGCAGTGCTACAGAAATTTTGGATCATAAAGACATTGGTTTAGCATTTAGTATCTATTTAAGGCCTTATCTAGCAGTTTCATGAGTGCATCTCAGGCTTGTGGGCATGTGTTTTTTCTTATGGAGAAAATCAGGTTCAGATTGGTGAATATCCTGTAACTTTTGTTAATGCCAAAACCAGCATGTCATACATCCTTTTCTCCAGCTAATTCCTAATGGCTATGCTACAGTTTACTTTGTAGAGACCTACTGCTTCAGTTCTGGAGGCCTCTGAGTCAGTTCCCTTTGTGACAGCCAACATATTGTCACAGTAATCATGATCGCAATTTACCACTGGTTCTCAAAAGAATTAGCGATATTAGCAGAGTTTTTCATGAAGCACATATACCAAGGCTGTGTGAGTATAGGAAGAGGCAGATTTTTCCTTTCATCATACTCCATCTGCAGCTGATTCAGTGAGAATCTTGCTCATTTTATTAATCAGTACAAGGGAATTATGCCATAAGTTTGTGTAACCAGAATTTGAGCAGCATAGGAGATTTGCTTAACGGAGATAAAGTAGAAAAACAGCAGTGGAATAATTGAACATTGAATAAGGGTTTACCTTAGTGTTTAACAATATGGTATGGAGTAGCTTATAGAAATTTTTTTAAGCAGCTTCTATCAAGAATTTTGTAGTGAGGATATTATGACCAGGTATAAATGCTTGTGGAAGCATATCTGCTTGACAATGCTCATAGTTGCAAACTGTTCATTTGTTGAAGTAAGCTGTGATGTTGCAAAATTACTGAAGCTGGGAAAGTGTGTGAGTGCTCTATAATGCTAATGAAGGATTCATTCTCTGGCCTTTTAATAGTAAACAAGTTTGGCAGAGCACTTTAAGTATTCAGTAGAAATGCTTTTTGTACTATTGCATATGTCCCCTTCTCCCAGGGAGCTTCTGTTTGCTGTAACCATTTTTGTCAAGCCTAGATGGTCTGTGATACTTGAATAGCTAAGAGGGTGCCACAGACAAATATTTCTTTTTGTGAGGTTAAAGATGAGGATGCATATAATTTTTAAAGTTAATTTGCAAATAGTGATGCCATTCGTGCTACATGAGTAGCTCACCTGTAATTAGTTCATAAGGTAAAATTGTTATGAACACTTTCTTATCATGTCTTATAGCAATATACAAAAAAAATTATCTGATTCACTCCTGACTTTCAGGTGAGTTGTATATACACAATCCAAGATAGGTTTTGCATAAATTCCATGAACCCCTTTCACATACTCTTGGAAAAGGTCTCATATA
Organism: Forpus xanthops; assembly: GCA_032466535.1. Taxonomy (NCBI): domain Eukaryota; kingdom Metazoa; phylum Chordata; class Aves; order Psittaciformes; family Psittacidae; genus Forpus; species Forpus xanthops. The sequence continues at coordinate 53,477 of JASSUY010014067.1, forward strand.
AGATTCCTGATTTCCCATCCTTCCCCCTAGTTTTCTCCTTTCTGAGCCTGACCCAAAGCTTACAAAAGTCAGTGAAGATGCACCACTATCTCATGTAGTCTTTCTCATCAGGCATCCTTTTCACTGAGTTATATATATCTGACTATAAATAACAAACTTGTAAGTTTTTACATTTCTTGAACTTGAAAATGGTGAAGATCTGGTACCAGATTTTCCTGCCAAGCAGTCTTATTTATCTGGCTAACACCAAACCATTAACTTTGTGCAAATCAGATCTGCAAAAGACCATTGGCAATTTTTGGTGCATTTTCATATAGAGGAACACTCTCAGATCTGCCCTGACAGAGCAGCTATTCTGAAAGTACAGTGGCAAGATGTTACATTTATCAAACCAGATGGTTTCTTTGCCATCGTCGGCAATGTCAACTGGTGGCTGCTGTATTCAGAATCCATCCTAAAGTAAGCAACAAAGGTGCTAATGATGACAGAGCCAATTTCATCAGCAGTATCAAACAAAATATTGTTAATTAAATTATCACTGCTAAAAACTGTAAGTGAGCTTTATCAGATATTTTAAGTGTCTCTAAAGCAGGCATATTTTTTGAATTAGGTCCAGGATTTTAATTTAATGTTCATGTTAATTTGGCAGTTATCAATCAAATATACAAATACCAATGTTCCTTTTCCTTTCCTCTTATAATTTTAAGCAGATTTATTGCCTGGAAGCTCTTGCTTATCTTCCACATCCAAGCAGACATAATTATTAGAGGATAGAAATATTAGTGTGTCAATTTCATAAAAAATCATACTTTTAATTAACAAAAGATTAATTTCCTGTCTCTCTGTACCCTCTTCTTAATTCCTTGCATAGCATTTTCAATAAATAACTTCTCAAAGCAACAAATTGATAAAAATAATGTGGAATGGGTTCTCCATCAACACCAATAATTATCTCTCTTGTCAAATGAGTTCTGTTGAAAGAGATTTTGTATAATATTACAATTTGTTCTGTTTCTTTAACATAGTATTTCGATTATATAACTGATAGGTTTCTTCCATACCTTACTCTGTCAAAGTCACCAGTCCCTGTGTATAATCAGAAGTCTTGTGCACTGGGCTAATTAAAAGGTGCCAGAATGCTTCAGGTTTGCTTTTAGTGCTATTCAGCTGTTATTAGGGACTGAGTAATTAAATTCTAATGGCATCACTGTATGCATTCATTCTTCACAATTTTTTCATCTTTTTATTACCCTGTGTACAACTTTCCATAATTACTTTTATTGCTGCTGCTTTTGTCTCTACAATTTCATCACATTTCATTTTGATTTATATTTTCATCATCTTGAAAAACATTGAGAGCATTCAATTTCTGTTTACATCAGTAGCTTTATTCTTTTTTTACAAATAAGCCTTAAAATCAAATTGATTATGGATTTATACTCAGAATTGCTCTTATTTAGGTTTTATTTCTTTCCAGAGTAATACAAAGAATTATTTGAATGCAAAAGTTTCTGTAATCAGGAGCAAATGTCTTGCTTTAACTAGCACTAAAAGATTGTGTTTGCAATTACATATTTATAGAATCCGATTAGGATTTTATAATCCCTACCTGGATTATAATTCTGCAAATAACTATGTGTGTGTTTAATTAAGATGCGCAGGAATTCACTTATCATGACTACACTTGTGGCTAATGCAAAATGCAATCCAGTGTTTTTATGTATCATTTTAATACATAAATCCACATTATTATTTCTTTCAGATTTTTTTTTTTTTGCATGTTTAGAAAGCTTTATTTAACTTTTTAGTCTGTTCTATGTAAGCAGTTAAAAGGAATTCCCAGAGGTAGGAAATTAAGCTTATATTCAGATATCCTGTGGGTTGCTAGGGTCTCCCAGGAGGTGAGCTGAGAGGAAACTGAACCATTTCTTTGCATCACTGTTACAGAATATTAGTCAAATGCTTTCAGGCCAGCAAGATACAGTTTTTCATAGGCAGTTTTTAATATGGAGACTAGTCAGTCTCATTTCTGCGTCTGGCAAAATCTTGGAGCAGATTCTCCTGGAAGGCATGCTGAGGCACATGAAAAACTACAAGGTGGTTGCTGACAGCCACCATGGCTTCACTAAGGGGAAATCCTACCTGATCAATTTGGTGACCTTCTGTGATGAAGCTACGGAACTGATAGACAGGGGTAGGGCACTGGATCTCATCTACCTAGGCTTGTGCAGAGTGTTTGATACTGTCCCACATGACATCCTTGTCTCTAAATTGGAGAGTCATCAATTTGATATGTGGACCTATCTGATTATTAACGAATAGTGTCCCTCAGGGGTCTGTGTTGGGACCGGTCTCGTTTAACATCTTTGTCAGTGACATGAATAGTGAGATTGAATGCACCCTCGGCAAGTTTGCCGATAACACCAAGCTGTGTGTTTCAGTTGATATGCTGGAAGGAAGGAATGCCATCCAGAGGCATCTTGACATGCTTGTGAGGTGGGCTGATGCCAATTTCATGAAATTTAACCATGCCAAGTGCAAGGTCCTCCACCTGGGTCGGAGCAATCCCAGGCACAGCTACAGGTTGGGCAGAGAAAAGATTTACAGCGGCCCTGAGGAGAAGGACTTGGGGATGTTGACCAATGAGAAAATGAATATGATCCTGCTTCAGTGTGTGCCTGCACTCCAGAAAGCCAACTGTATCCTGGTCTGCATCAAAAGGAGCCTGACCAGCAGGTCGAAGGAGGTGATCCTGCCTCTCTATTCTTCTGTCATGAGGCCTCACTTGGAGTCTTGTGTACATTTCTGGTGTCCTCAACATAAAAAGGGCATGTGGCATGCTAATTTTGGCTTCTGTTGCTCTACTGGCTCTGAAGTTTCTGAAAAGTAAAGTAATAGAAGTGTTTTCAGGCTTTAGTATCAAGGCAAATGTTTCTCAAGCCTTCTGCACTGTTGCAGTTGCATAAATTTGTAGAGGACTACATGGTGCTGACTTACAGTGCACTAGGATTATGGATGAAATACAGGGATTTATTTGTCCAGATAATACTGCATTTCAGTTGCTGTTTGTTCTTGTATCTCAGCAAGCATACAGGATTGCATAAAGCAGGCTAGTGGCCTGGAAGATAACCTGTCATGCCTGTAACTTTCACTTAGGTATCCTTTCAAGGACTAAGCTCTTTAAAATAAGATGAAATTATATATCATACTCAATTCATAAAAACTTCAATCACTGCAGGTGTGGGGTCAAGTAAAGTTTGAAACAAACTAAGAATAAAAGGAAAATAAAATTATCTTTAAAGAAGGATTAGAGACTAAGCACCTTATTTGAAAACCATGCACTTATCTGAAGACCATAGCTAATTCATTTACCAAAACAGGGAATGGGGAAAAGACAAGGAAGTGGGGAAAGATGTCATTCTGACTGATTTATGGACAGAAAGGGGCTGGGATAATTATTCCATTAAGTGCAGGTATTTTTCTGGCTTAAGCCTTTGAAATCAATGCCACTGATCTCATAAATGAAGCAAGATTTGACTTTCAGAGAATTAATGCTACCCAAATAGGACTGGATATAAATTTAAGGAAGCAATATACTTAGATATCTAAAACTATTTGACAAAGTAGTCTAAAAATAATAACATTTCAACCTGGAACAGGAAGAATGTTAACAGGCTTTATTTAAACTCAATGAAATCCTCAAGAGAGATTTTCTTAGGTAAAGGATTACCACATACAATAGGAATCTGTAAGAAACTAAGAAAAAGATATTCTAAAGGGAAGCATACTAATTTTTTTTTTTACTCACCAGCTTTTTAAAGCAAAGAAGTGTTAATATAGTTTGATAAAATAGATTGCATTCTATATACTGCAAAAGAATATCAGCTCCTTTTTAGAGAAATGCCCCTTTATTTTCCTCTTTCGAAGACTTTATTTTCTCAATTACTGAAACATATCTATGCTTTAACCATTCTGTTCCAATATCCTTTGAGGAAAGGTAGCACTTGGTTAGAATGAGTCCTGGCTAGACAAATATAAGGAAGGAAATGTGGTGTCCAGTGAATGATGAGTGCAACGTAGAATCATAGAATCATAGAATAGTTGGGGTTGGAAAGGACCTTAAGATCATCAAGTTCCAACCCCCTTGCTCTCAGCAGGGACACCTCACACTAAACCATGCCACCCAAGGCTATGTCCAACCCAGCCTTGAACACCGCCAGAGAGGGAGCATTCACAATTTCCCTGGGAAACCCATTCCAGTGCCACACCACCCTTACACTAAAGAATTTCTTCCTGAGATCCAATCTAAACTTTTTAAGTCTGAACCTGTTACCTCTTGTCCTATCACTACAGTCCCTCATGAAGAGTCCCTCCACAGCATCCCTGTAGGCCCCCTTCAGATACTGAAATGCTGCTATGAAGTCTCCATGCAGACTTCTCTTCTCCAGGCTGAACAGCCCCAACTCTCTCATCCTATCTTCATAGGGGAGGTGCTCCAGTCCCCTGATCATCCTCGTGGCCTTCCTCTGCACTTGTTCCAACACTTCCATGTCCTTTTTATGTTGAGGACACCAGAACTGCCCACAATACTCCAAATGAGGTCTCCCAAGAGCAGAGTAAAGTGTCAGGATCACCTCCCTCGATCTGCTGGTCATGCTCCTTTTGATGCAGCCCAGGATACGGTTGGCTTTCTGGTCTGCAAGAGCACACTGCCGGCTCCTGTTCATTCTCTCATCAACCAACACCCCCAAGTCCTTCTCCTCAGGGCTAGGATAGGAAAGAAAAAAGTAGCAGTATTTTGCATTAAATTTTCAATCACCTGCAGAGGCAAGGAAAAATCCACAAAATCTCTGAGATTGAAATGTATTTTAACTTATTAGGCAACATGATGGCAGGTAAAACTAAAGTATTCTTATTTTGAATAAGAACCTTGAACCATGCAAGCTACTGACAAATTTTACCTCTACTTTCATGCTTTCAAAACAAGAATAATCAACTCAGAAGACATTGAAAATTCTTTAACAGTTGTTCAGTTGGTTCAGTGAAGAAAAGCGGGTGTTATTCATATGCGTTCTGTTATGATTAAATTCACAGGACTGCTCATATGGAACTTTTTTCTAGTTGAAGAAATATCTTAAAATGGAAAAAAGTCATGCAAAGGATCATAGCAGTAAAAAGTATTTCTGCAACCAAAACAGAAGTTTTGCTCTGAAAGGCAATTTTATGAATGAGTTTCAAAGTCCTTGATGTCCTATATTTACATTGCAAGTTTTCTAAAGAGAGGTTCCTGTCCCCTGCTGTGTATTGTGAAACTTGATGTTCTGTTCTTCGCAAACAAGAGCAATTAGGATGAAGATCATGCAAAACGTTTCTGGTTGTACAGTCACTAAAAATGATCTCTCTTGCCCTGCACGGCACTGCTGGGATTGTTCAAAGGCTGTTGCAGTGATACCAGAAAACAATTGCAATACTGTCCATCTCTGTCAGTGTTAGGTGGCTACAGAACAGTGCTGATCTCTTCAAAGTTTATCCTTCTTATAGAGATTAAAAAACATTGAATCTACTAATTTTGTAGATACCTTATCTATTGTAGATAATGTAATCTTTCATACTTTAAATTTCATTTTATTCCATTTTTTTGTTCTACATGGTTAAAAAAAATCAAATTCAAATTGCATTTTGTGGCCTAATTGATTTAAAGCATAATATAGACAAAGTAATGAAATAGTATAAGTGGCTTTAATGTAGTCTGGCACCTCTATGTGTCATATGCTTTAAAGAGAAAACTGAAATATAACAGGAACCTACAGTCCTTGTCTCTATAAATACAACTCAAAGTGGTTTTACGTGATGTTTTTAGATGAAAGTGAGTTCTTTATTTCATTTTGTTGTTTGCTCATAGGTTTGAGGTATAATGTGAAGTCTGTCTCCTTTTACTAGATGTGGTCCCTAAGAAAAATTTAGATGAAAGGCAGTCTCAGATTGAAGTTCTATTCCCCACTTAAACCTGTGAAACCACAGAACAAACGATGGAAATCCGTGTTATTGTTTTCAAAGGAAAATTACAGCCTAAGTGCCTTTGCTTTCCTCAGCATGCCCCCCTGATGGAGGGACTTGTTACAACGGAATGACTTTTCACACCATAGGATTTAAGGCTTCTTATCATTCTCTTAAAGCAGGTTCATAGGCTGTGTATATAGCAAAGAGGGTTTCAGGGACCTACTAATTACTAATTCTAGTAATGTAACAACCTATTTGCTAGGCTGTTTTCCAAGATTTTTGTTATTTGAACTTGTGGTCAAGCATAGGGGCGTCTCTCAATATCAGCACATTTGGATTTTCGTCATTCACATATTGTAATCCAGATTTTTGCTAATGTGGTTGAGTTTTGCATAACTGAAGACTAATTTATGTCAAGAGCTATTTAAAAGCTCTCAGAAGAGGAGTAATTGTGTTTCATTTGATATTGTTGAAATCAAAAAGACAGCAAGAAATATATTACATGGTTATATTTAATGTGCACTAGTATTGGGGAAAAAAATTACATAGTATCTACAAAGCAAGAGAGAAAATAGTGTGTGTCTCAAAGATATTTTGATAAATAGATCTGCAATTCCAAAAGGCAGCTCACTGAAAGGATCTATGGTAATTTTATTTACCCTTTAAGTTCCTTAAAGTTATTAACATCTTTCATCTGCACACTTAGAAAAGCAATAGCAGGCTATTTCATAACCACCCATAAAGAAAAGAATTTATTACTTTTTCTCTGTGCTATTGACATCTTTAGTTACCTGGATACAGAATCCCTTCTTCCTTACATACAGAAACTAACATACTTTGAGCTCTATGTTGTAAACTTCTTCCTAGTGATGTTCAGGATATAAAGTACAACTTCTGGGAATGATATAATAGCCTGTAAATTAGCCTCCAGTTACCTTCCAGTATGAATCCTACAGAAGCTGACACATCAGGCTTGGGCCTCTGGGAGAGCAACTTATGCTGATGACATAAATCTAATATTTGCTCATTGGTACATCATAGAACTTACAAATAGTATTTTGTCTGGCTCATGCATTTCTCCCCTCCCTGTTTTCTGTTTGATTACTTTCACTTTATTTTTTTGTCTCCAAATGAGTCAACCATATTTTCCACATGCATTCTTGAAAGTGGACCACAGTACACTATTGTTCTCTTCCTATCAAACTGCCTGCTGTAAAAGTTTCAAGCCAATATCCCTCCTTTCTTCATTTTAAAGTCCCTGAAGTGTACTAATATCACTGCTGGTTTTTTCGTACTTTTTTTTTCTGTTGTTCAGATGCTCTGACTTCCATCTTCAGTTTGGATCTTGACACCTTTTTCTCAATTTTGACTTTCCTAAAACATCATAATATCTCTGTTTCTCCTAAATGAAACTCAACAGATTGCCCTTTACAGTTCTAATTCTGTTCAATATGTTACTCAAGGTCATCTTATGAAGCCTTTATTTTCCTGTATAGTTTTCATTCATCATTACATCACAAATGTCATAGTTCATTGATCTCTGTCAGCGCAACTGGCACCTTTTCTTTCCTTCCCTCACCCCCATTTTCAAGCAATTTTATGAAGTATAGAATAATTTTCTAGCCCAGCTTGGGTAATCAAGTTCAATCCTTTCTGAAAGCCTGTGTGTTGCACAAGAAATGAGGGAATCATGGGAGCAAGAAATCAAGAAGACGACTTCTAGGATGAACAACCATGTGTAGTAGTCACAAGGAATTTTAGACAGCTTTTCCCAAATTATCCACTTGGTTTCCCAATATTGCCAGCTTATTGCATGTATCTTTTTGTCCTACTACTGGCACTCCAGGGATTTCTGTACTGTACTACAGTGTTGGAATAATCCAGGTACATGCTTGTAGCTGTAAAGAGCTGTTTGGTGGGATTCAATGGGCCTGTTCCCATAGCTTCTTCATAAGCCTTAGGCATTGTTTTGGTTTTGAGTATGTACTCACCCTCCACCCCTCAGCTCTCTGGGAATGCATACCATAATGCTGCAAGTAGATGCAGCAGTTCATTGTCAATTGTGTACACATTTTTAAAACTAAAATCTGCACTTCAAATGTATCTGCTAATGAGCTGAGCCTATTTGTGTTGAATTTGTATTCTTTCTCACACCCATCATTTTTCTATTGCTGAGTACAGAGTTGTTTTGAAACACCACCATCAGAAATATACTAAGTGGACTCGCTGTCAATCATTGGTAAAAGGGCCTGTATGAATAAGACAGCTTTCTCCCCACCAGAATTGTGTACTAATAGTACCTGCAAGCTCAATATAACTCTCATTAAAATTAATGTGAATCAGCTTTCAGACTTGTCTGACAACTGACAATTGACAGGACACCATTCAGTAAGAAAGCCTGTGTATGAAGAAGAAAAGTTACCATAAACTGTAAGATGCTTTTAATACTTTTATATCCTCTTTCTATTCCCCCTATCTATTGTTTTCCCAAAGATCATTAAGAAGAGGCCTTTTAAAGTGTAACATTTGAAGCATTACCCCTCTTAAAGCCCTTTATTCATTTATGCATTCTCCCTTTCCTTGGGGCTCAGGAATGAGCACAAGCCTTTGCTAAGCACATACTGCAGCTCTCAATTTTTTAAAATGGAAAAATAATTTAACAGATCAGAGCAACATTTATGGTGAGATGTTGTCTAAAATGGAAGGCTGAATTTCTTACTGTTACTTTACCCTGATGCTACTCTTCACAGCTGTGGTGCAGAAGATATTGTAATGCTGTGATGTTTTAATTTTTTCTTTCATTTCTGCTTGTTCATTGCTTCTTAGCTTTCTTAGGCCCAGTTCACCACTAAGTAGGCATTGCTATTAAATTCTAATCACTTGGTTGAACAAAAGCCTGCTTCATAAATCATTCTTTAATAGCCTGTCTAAAATTTCTTTAGGGTGTTGCAGCTGCATTGCAATGTTGCTTAGCTGATCAGACTCCAATTATAGAAATTATACATCTAGCAGTTAAACCAGTAAACAAGCCTACTCAGATTGGTGCAGTAATCCTATGTCAGTTAGCATCCTTCATGTTGATTCTGGATTTCTGTCACTCTAATCCTGCTGTGCCCTGAAATATCTACTATTCCATATCTTCACTGTGCTGCTTGGACTTCAGATAGATTTGTTTTGATTGCTGTTTATAGGCTGCCTTGATAGATTATTTCTCTAAAAATATGCATAAATGATTTAGCAATTAATTAAAAAATAGTATCATTAAAAATATTCTGTAGCATGAGGCAGTACCATTGAATGCAGTATAGATGAAAGAAAAGAATTCATAATATTTTCTGAGTCATTATTTTATCTCCTGGTCATGTCATGTTAAAGCTAAATAATACAATAAATAGTGCTATTGTTTTAGAACAAGGAATAAAATTAGAGCAGTTATAAGGTTCTTGTCAAATTATTCCTGTGTCATCCATCACCTAACCATTCTTCCTTATCTATATTTTTTTCCTTTTTAATAGTAGTTATTTCTGTCACAAATTCTGGCAGCATCACAGTTGAATCCCAAGAACTGGTTGAAATGCAGAGGGAATATGTAGTACACTTTACATGTAAAGTGTTAATTATTTCCTAACTTCTGATTGTTAGTATCAAAATTTCCTTTAGCAGTATAAGATGTTCACTAAGACAGTGATAGGAAAGAGTTGCAGGTAGAGGGAGATACAGAAGACAGCAAGTATATAATTAAAACCATTGATCGTGTCTTTTCTATTTTTGCTATATCTTAATTCCTTCTTAGATTATATTTTTATGACGTTATGTCCTGATTTTGAGATAAAATTTCAGTTTCAATCCATCAGTTACAGCCTACCTACGCTAAACCAAATAAAACTTATCAATTTTATGAGATGCAAATTCTACCCAACAGAGCAAGTAGATGGTTGGCAGAATCATGGTTCAATCTTACTTCTGTAGAAACCAGCATCCTTACAGATCACTTATATTCTCAATGTATTTAATTTAAAAGTCTCACTCAGGATATGTATCTGAGTGTTGGCAAATGGGAAAACTAACTGCTGTTCTCCAAGACTTTGAAACAGAAATGTGGAAAGGCTGCTTCCTCGGTGATTTTGTTGAAGAGCCTTGCACCTGTCCTTATGGACTGTAACTGAGCTGTATTTTGTAGGATCAAAGCCAATCAAGTTTGTTTGGGGTATCTTTTTAGCAGTTCTCTGTATGCTTCTTTTACCTCAAAAGAAGTAATCAAGAAAAAAAGTTTCTCTCAAATTAACATCTTTGCCTACCCAGAATTTCCTAAGTTGTCATATTTATAGCTCAACAGTCTTGAACTGGATGAATTGTGACTTCCCAAGTCAATCCAGTATTACCAGTGAGCGCTAGTTTCAGATACTACGTCAACACAAAATTCCTTTTTGTTGAATTTTTATCATCATCTGGGGTTACAGAACAAAAAGACAAAAAAGAGGCTTGTTTTTGTTTTCATTCAAACCACCGAGTAGGATTTTTCTGAGCCCTGTTCCTGAACCAAGCACTTCATGCACACATGAGCTTTCCCTAACCCTACCTAGAAGCAACAAATCCCAAAGCTCCCAATATTCCTGTTGTCACTGTGGGCTGGAGGCTTCTCACTACCAACATACTCAACTGCACTGGAGATTAAGGGGTAGATGGGGCCTGCTGTCGTAGGGATGAACTTAAAACAATTTGCTCCACTGGCTGCTCATCCTGATTTAAGTCCTGGCAGAGGAATTACTAACAGTTTACTTTTATGTCAGCATAATCAAATAAATGCTGTTTGAAGGGTAATAGCTGGAACCATAGTTAAGAACCTGTCGCAGAAGCAGTTGAAGGAAGATAAAAGCAATGCTAATTATTTTACGAGTAATTTCACTAAATATGATGCCATGACAAAGAATCATGGTTAACAGTCATCTAATTCCCCAGAAAATTGGAGTCAGTCCAATTTATGTTGGTCTGTGAATTTGTTTGCTACAAATTTCTTCAGTGTTTGATCATTCATTCAAAACTTTGCAGAAAATGATTCAGCAGCTCTTAAAATGTTTTTGAAAACTTATATTGGTGAACTTTTGTAAAGCCATTTAGCCTTCTGATAACAACTAAACAAGGGTGATACCACAAGCTGCTTATTAGCAGTATAAATTTTTCAAAGGAACAAGTTCTTCCTTCTTACAGGAAGATGAGATCACATCTTTGTTAGAGCCTCTAAGTGCTGCTGCAGTGTAGGTAAAATAGATACTGCAAGGTTCTGAAAGACACTGAAATCATGTAATTTCTGTGAGAGCTGGATCCATTCCTAAATATAGAATCCTTGCAAGGAAGGAATACAGTATTTACAGAGACGTGTAATGCTGCCCGAGTTGCATAATTCAAATCAAAGTACAAAAACCTCAAGTGCTCAGCAGTTTCTCATTGTTCACAGGATCTTCTTTCATAATGCCTGCTAGCTTGCCTGTGTCTGGTAAGCTTAGTGATTTCTGCCTGTTGACTTCTATCATAGGTAGGCAGGTAAAAGGGGTTTTAGTTGAATGGTTCTTCTCTGCTCTGATAGCCTTTGCACTGGCTTGCTGATGATCTGCAACCTGACAATACATAGGATTCCCTAGCAGAAATGTAAATATTTTAGTGGTATTTATTGGAAATATTTATGTAAAAAGTCAACTTTGGCTGCAAAACTTGGATCGCTGATTTGACAATTTTATACTAAATTAACGAGTTTATCTGATAAGCATAAGGCAAAGAATACTTTTAAATAATGTAGCACTATTCAGATTTCTTTTTTTTTTTTGTTTGTTAAATCTTTCTTATGGATAAACTGAAAAAGACACTGTGCGAATCCTAATGTATTCCAGTCCAACGAGCATTTGTTTCTTATCATGCGTTGCAGGAAATGATGTGTTGCTAAATTTATTTGAAATATGACCTTGTGCAGAATGAACACCACTGCATAAAATCCTAGAAGTCTACACTAAGTATACATAAGTCAGTATGGTTTGTTGATTTGATGGGTTTTTTTTACCTTCAGCTTGGTCTTTCTAAAAGTATAGTTAACACCATAAGCATTATTTTTATTTCTTTAGTGATAAACTACTATTAAACTAGTACTTTAAAGAGCATCACAGTTTGCTCACATTGCAGAAATCTCTTCATCACACATTTCTATGTACATTGTCTGACTCACCATGGCTGTTCATGGGTCCTTGATGCAAAGGTTTCCTCTCTTGGTACAGTTCCAGGTCTGTTTTCTGTTGAGAACAGTAGTATTATATAGTGTTGACATTCATAAATGAGTTGGCTTTGTCTCTTTTCTGGAAGATGCAGTTTATATCAGGTTTCCTGACTGTATGATTCCTCTTGCTCGCCTTCTTCCCTTTCTGCTCCACATTCCTGGGAGAAAATGCAACATAACAAGGCACAGGCTGCACCCAGCAATGAACAAACTCTTCAAAAGCCTTCCATTAATTATCCATTTCCTGAAATTTTCCTGCTTTGTGACTCATATCCTTTCAGAAGTTGTGTGCTCATATGATTGACACCTCATTTTTATACCGAGAAGCACAATTCTGCTTGCAGCTTAGTTTTGTGAGAATCTAAAAGAGAATTTCTTCCATTCAGCGGTCATATAATTAGCAAGAGCTGAGAGGTTTGCAGTAGGTATATGTAAGCAAATGTCATGAAAAGCAGGTTGTCTCCCTGCTTCAACTCCACAAGACAACTCAGTCCTGCAGAATTGACATCCCTGCTATTATGATGGAAATTAGAGCAATCCAGGCAATTCAATTATAGTATAAGTAAATAACTGCTTAAAAAACTGATCAAATACATGTCCTCCAGTACCAATATATTGTTAGCCTGTTTTTTTACAATCTTCTGCAGCATTTTGCTTGCCTTCATCAGGGCTTACTTGACTATAGTATTTTGGTATTTGACAGGTGAATGTGTATTCAAGTTAAAAAGAACATGAGGAGGAAATTAAAGACTATTGATTTGTCTAATAACAAGTCAATTACACTTAGTATGTGCTCTTCCTCAGGCAAGTATAAAAGGGTAATCAGTCATAATTTAAAAGAGAATGATTAATCCAACCTTGTTCTATGCTATCATTTTTGGTACATAAAAACACTATGAAGTGATCTAATAGCAATTTACATCCACTTCTTGTGTGCACAAATGCTGATGAGCACACAATTGCTGAACAATACTAGTTTTTTTTAAGGTATAAAATTACTTTTAATTAATTTAGTGGCTTTTATGTAACAAGAAAGAAATAGCAACTTGGTTTTTTGCTGTTTCTTGCATATACTTGCACACCCATGCAAGCATTTTGCATCTACATTGGAATTGCGGACTTTTCTTTGAGTATATAGTTATATGTATTTACTAATCCACTGAATAAGTACTGAAAGTTTAAACTAAATGAAAAGATCAAAGGCAGATTTGGAGTGATGTATGATTCATAAGTAATAGAATTGTGAGAACGAAAACAATGAACACTGATGTAATTACAAGCATGTATAAAATCAGTGGATAGATACTGGGCATATATAATTGCCACACCATTATTTACACTTTCTAATGTGTGATTCTGTTGAAACATGTTGATTAATTAAGGTGAATACTTGAAACTCGTATTTCTAGAGGGGAAGTTTTGTTTCATTTTAACAAAAGCAGCTGATTCATTTTGTATTTGCTTTTAGGTTGGCTTGGGTTTTGTTGTGTGGTATTTTTGTGGTGGAGTTTTGGGGTTATTTCTGTTTGGGTTTTTTTTCTTTTTTTTTTTTTTTCCTCAATGAAGTTTTTGTGACTTAAACAGAAATCTGACTTCCGAAATGACTTTTGCCAATTTCTATGTTTAAATACTTATTAAAGTATATCAGATGTTTTCTGGCATTTTGTAGACTTTCCTCATTAACATGGACCAGGTTGAGAATCAGTGTGTCTGATCAAAATTGTCAAATAAGTTTTCATTTATGTTTTTTACGTGGTATATTAGTGCTAGCTAAAAAGCCTCAAGTTTATTTTCTGTCTTGCTTTCTAAGAAGTGGCAAAGATCCATGATTTCTATTTGGTTTCATTCTTGCTGCACATGAAAACTTTGTTCATTAAATTTTCCTTAATGATGAAAAGAGTCTCTTGAGGGACTGGTTTCCAAATGTAGACCATTATTTTTGTGTTCATTGTCTTCATTTGTTCAAGTGAATAAGCAACAGAGAAGGAGAAGGAAGTTAGGCACAAAATACCTTCAGCATCTGTTGGAAATTGATTTTGATCAGCTGCCTTCCTGAGAAAGTTATGAGCTACAAGAAGCAATTTCTTATATTTTAGAAGATAAAAAGATACACATTTAATCAGGGATTCTTCAGTGATGGCAAGGATTACCAATTCTGGGGGGGGGTTCAGGGGTTCTAGGGGAATTTTTTTCCCATCCCAAGTGGGGAAATGTCGAAAGAAGAATTTAAAAAATGTGTTCTACTATTCCTACCTACATTATTTTTCTGTTTTAATACCCTAGATTATTTTTTGTCCGTCTTCCTTTCTCTAGATACTTACACACACTTCTCATTATTCCATATTTTAATCCAATCACAGTTATGTTCTCAGTATGTTTCTCAGTATGTTCTGCTATTTGTTCTTTCCTTCTCTTTCCAAATACATTATACTGCAGTATTCCCATCTTCCTTTTTCCTCTTGTGATATTCCCTAAACTGCTTCCTCACCCCTCTTTTTCTTTGTTCCGTCTCTCCAATGCCTTTCTCCAATTCATCTTACTTTTGTGTAGTTATTGTGTTCACCTTTCCAAGTCAGTTCCTTTTTTGCATCCCAAAGAAAATTTGAGCTGTTAACAGGGAAATGGAGCTGAATATATTGTTTAACTAGAATTAAAATAACATAGTTCTGCTTTGCAACCTAAAATTAATTTGATTGGCTTGTCTTCTAATTTTCCTTGCAGGACAATTTTTATTTTGGTATTGTGTTGCCTTTTTTTTGGTTGGTTGGTGGTTTTTTGTTGTTTTTTTTTTTTTGTATGCAATGGGTTTGGTTTGGTTTATTACTTTACTACTACTATCACAGTTTTTATATTCTGGAAGGAACTAAAATGATCACCCCAATTCATTTGAAGTCCTTGAAACATTTTAAGTGCTATTATGGTGTACTCAGCAGGAGAAGCCTGTTTTACTACTGCTACAGGAACAAATAACAACATGGGTTATAAAATCTGATCGGTTTTAAGAGATTGTGTTTTCCCCTCATCCTGCTTTTTCTGAACTCTGGAGCTTCTGTGTTATTTCTGAGGCTGCAGAGGAAAGTGAAAGGATTCTGGCAGGATGTAAATCATGAGATCATTAACACTTCAGCCCAATTTCTTTCCAGCAATGTGTAATCTTAGCAGAGATGATTGATGGGATTGGGGATTCGCAAGATAGATGTTATGGGTCATTCCTTCTCATTTCCTCATTTTCTTCACCCTTTTGCTAATCTTAGTTTCAGATAACAACATTCAATCAATTTCATTGCTGATCTAGAACTGTATTTTTCTAATATCAGATATTATATATCAGATCTATCTCTAGACATATATATGTTCTACCATTACTGCTTTTTGTGCAGTCCCCTTTATTTTTGTTTATGCTCCATTATAATAAGTGGCAGAAATATTTACATTAATATCATTGGTTTAGTCCTTGATATAAAATCCCTCTTTATTTAGTTGCAGCATTAAAATCACAGTAAGTATCTATCTGCATTGTGTAGAGAATGAAAGGAAGGAAATATTCTTACCCTCCCTGTTGGGGATCTCAAATGACATGATAAGAATGTTTTCTACTGTGAAGTGCTCTTACTCATTCCTTTCTTTTCATGGAGGGAAAAGGAAAATGGAGAGGAATGGGGGGCATGGGATATTTGATTGTCACCTATTTCTTCTGTGTCTATTCAAGCCTAAAATATTAAACCAAAACAAAACTTGGGGGTTTGTTGGTTCTATTTATTTATTTATTCATTCTTATTAGAAATATAAATTGGAAAAAAATAATTGGTTGACATTGAAAAGTACATAATATGTTCTAGCAGTATGTCTACAATAGAAAAGATAGAAAAAACAAATTAAGAAAGGCATTCTGTGGTGGAAAAAAAAGGGATTTTGATAGATACCAAAGCTATGCCCATTAGAGGCAACAGTTTATTCACAGAGAGCTTCAGTTTGCTTGCTGGAGCACTACCTCATTTGTTAGACCATTGAATGAAAGCTTCCTATGAGTGCATATCAACTCTGCTGTATATAGAGAAAAGAGTTTACAAGTTATTGTGTCATCTTTTCAAAGAATTACTGCATGAAAACTACAGAAAGAAATTGAAAGGCAGTTGGTTTATACGCATATTAAGCCTCTCTGCAGACTGTAGCCATTAAGGTGCAGAAGCGTGCATGGGCAAATAAAGGGTAAACTTAATATACCTTTGAACCACAGTTAACTTTTGATTTATCTAAATAGTAGTGCCTTAGTTTTTCTGCATTTTACTGTAGCACCATGTTGTGGTTTAAACCTCTTGGCCATGCAGTTTTTCTCTCTCACTCACTTTCCTGTCTTTCTTTCCCCCAGCTCCTGGAGGGATGAGAAGGAGAATCAAAAGAATGCAACTCGCACAGGTTGAGATCAGAACAGTTTAGTAACTAAGATATAACACAAGCCACTACTGCTACCACCAATAATAGTAATGACAAGGCAAATACAAGGGAAAAGAATACAATAGCTCACCACCTATACCCAACCTGGCCAAGCATTGCATCCCCCACCCTTCTGGGTCTCTGCTCTCCGTGTTTACATCCTGGGCATGACATGCTGTGGTATGGAATACCTCTTTGGTCAGTTTGGGTCAGGTGCCCTGTCTCTGCTT